>KE505091.1:319110-342699 GCA_000441515.1 Elaeis oleifera
ATATATGCAAACATTTTAGATGAGACCGTGCCGTCTAATAAAATACTCCTTCCGTATCAAACCCGCCCGCGTGTGTGAACATTTTAGATGAGATCGCAGCCGTCTAATAAAATACTCCTTTCATAGCATACTCATCACGTGCCTCACACGTGCTAAAATCCACCGACCTGTTCTGCAGTTTTCGGTGGCGTTTTTGCTCCCGAGCCTTTGAGACTTCCACAGCATCGTCGGTAAGGAGTTTGCCTCAAGAAAACCCCTGCAACCCTCCAAGAATCCTAGAAAAGGGGATCATCGAAACCCGAACAGAGCAAGATCGAGGAGATGGCTACGGAAGGTGCGGTAATGGCGGTTATCAGGGCTTCCGCCGTCCTTCCGTAACCCCCACGACAAGGTCGCCTTCACCGTCCACGCCTCCTTCCTCGCCGCCGGATTCTCCCTCATCGCCACCGGCAAGAACGCCTTATCCGATAACCCTCCGATCGGTGCGTCTCTTTGATCCCACACCTCTTAAAGCTCAACTTTTGAACCAAAAAAATCGTGTTTTCTTTTTTTTTTCAAAAAAAGGGAAATTGGGAAACGCGTTCCTTTGATCCCGGTCATCTTAACTAGAATCTTGAAAGACAATTTGATTCTTTGCTTTTTTTGGATAAATTTTAGGTGGGGAAGAAGTGGGGATCGAGGGTGGAACGAGCTGGAGGACAGCTATGGTTCTTGTACTCCAAGACCGAGAAGGGTCAGAAAAGAATGTCTTGGTGAGATGCCTGGTGATCGGAGCAATCCTTGCGATTGATGTCTTGAATCTTGAGGGAGAGCAGAAGGAACCATTTAACCTCCAAATCAAGTATTATTTTTTTTCAGATTTTCAACTCTTAAAGATTATGACTTGTTTGGTTTCTGGGTTAGATTGTTAATTTTGATTTATTTGAAGGGTAAATGATTACTTGTCTGATGGTGGAAATGAGACGAGTAATTATGGGGAGTTGTACAAGGATTTGAAGGGCCTCGTCGAGAACTTGAATTCCGGTATCTTGGCCAAATTGGAACCCAAGGTTGGGAGCAGGTTTGTGAATAAATTGCCTCTGTACTGTTCTTCTTCACTCTCACCCATGTTTGCGGTACTTTCTCATTTCGGAGTAGGTTGCATTTGTTAGATAGCTGGTGAAAATACGATCCTTATGAATAACCACTTATCAGAATTGCAACCTAAAAAGGTCCTTTGTTCTTTAGTTATGTGCTAGTAAATCTTTAAAGGATTGAATTATTCACAGAGAAAAATATTGTTGAACAAAAATGAACAAAATTATGCAATAAAAGAAAACACCAAGTAATTTAATAGTTAAAACTAAAATTTGAAAAAGTAAACAATGCTTTGGTTAAATGATTTAAAATCCCCAAGAGATTGGTCAGATACGTCTAAATTTTAGTTTCAAAATCAGTTTGGGTTGGCTCTTATGCATTAAGGAGTCTTTTGTTGTTGATAGGGAGCCACTTGCATGTACTCTCATCTCTTGCTAGGGTGCAACCTGGGTTGGTTCATTTTTGACCTTGATCACCGAGCTTACTTGTTGGGTAGGGTTGGGTTGAGAAGATTGAGGTTTTAAAAAAAATCATTTTTCAAGTTGGAATTGACTTTTCTGTACTATTTTTGAACAAAATATTGATCTTTGTTTGGATACATCATGCACCACATAGGTTTAAAGCTTGTATTTAACTTAATATTGTTAATAATTTATTGCTCCCCTTTGTTGTATGGAAGCTTTCATTTAATATGGTAATATTTTGATAACTAATATCTAATTGATGACAAAGCTTAGTTAAGATCACTATGTTTATCAATAGCTACTGAAGCACTAGATGATGTGGCAGTCAATTTGGCTGCTTTTTCTTTGATTTTCTTCATGATTTTGCTGATTTTTGGAGAGAGGAGAGCTTTCTCTTTCTTGTCAATTTAATATATATTAGATATAATGGGTCAAAATAAGGAGGATCTGAAAAGTTGTTGTTGGGACTATGATTCTCATTGGGAATTTGGGGTTTAGGAGGAAGAGAACTTGCACTGTTACTTCTTTTATTGGTTCAGATGTCCGCCTGCATTAATAATTAAAAGATGTACAAGGCCTAGGATAGATGACTGTAAAACATCTTTTTATCCTTGAGCTACATGTATATTTCATTGACATCTTTATTCCCACGAGTGTGAAGTGTGGGTGATAACAAATTGTGATGGATCTTGCCTTTTCTATCTACTGCATATGGCTAGAATTGTTGGAGATTTCCATCTACTGTTGGTCCTGTGTCTGTCAAATCAATAGAACCATCGCAATTTCACTTGCAAATTTTAGAGCTGTATTGAGTTATAACTGTAGAACTCTATAATTGATGTCAGACTTTAATTCTTTTACACTTTGACAGTGGCGAAGGTTCGCATAAAAGTACTTCTGAACCTGCTATCAGAATTCCAGTTGAGCATCAACCTGAAAGTTCAGGGTATGCACAAGCACACTATTAATTTTGGTGTCCAATAAACCTTTTCTGCACTATGCTTTCTTGTTAATGAAAACTAGCTCTTTAAAACTTTGAAGTTATTTTGTTGGTATATTGTTGATTACAAAAGTGTTAACTTAGACTTGGTATAATAAACAAAAGTTAGTTCCATGAAACTGTTCAATTAGCTATTTGATTAAGCATGATATTCTGGTACAAATGCTTGGAGAACTCTTTTTTTTTTGATCTGCAATGAACAACAAAGCCTTTATATATGTATGTATATATATATATATATATGTATATGTATGTATACATATATATCTGTATATGTATGTATACATATATATCTGTATATGTATGTATACATATATATATATATCTTCAAAACGGAGAACAAAATCTTTCTAGCTTGCTCTTTGTCGGGTAACAGTGTCTGCTGGATGGCTAAATTGTTAACCATGTAGTGCTCTGTGACTATTGAGTGGGCTAAAGAAGACTTGGATGAGAATATTTATAAAAGGATTGGACACCTCCAGTTTAGAAACTAATTTAAGTTACAAAGCTGTCACTAACTTATTAGGAGACACGCATTATTATTGATGTTCATGTTGCTCAAATATTATTTTTAACTTAGTGTTTAATGGTCAAGGTTCTCTCCCTGCTTGATATAACATGAAACAGGGCTGGTACCATCTCTATGGCTTGCTTGAAAGGTCTTATTTCACAATTCACGGTATCCAACACAAAAATTCCTAATCAGGAAGCATATTTGTTTACTTGTCACTGCTGTTGATATCCATGCTGTGCATCTCTTTATCAAGACCACCTCTAGCTGATGCTAGATTACCTTATTCATTCCCAGCATTCTGATCCATACAACGTAAGGGGCCAGTCTAATGATCAAAGTTGTCAGACTGGCTGTGCTGGCCTTAGGCCGTGAAACCTTTAGCATTCACAGTTTGCACATCCTTATCTTGATATGCTTTTACTCTCTGTTTATTGTCTAACATTAAATCTGTACTGTGAAGAGTTAGATACTGAGTGATGATTTTATCTTTCTAGGAGGTCCTTGATGGTAACCTCTCAAAGGTCTTGGCAAGATGCTAAATTAAAAATTTACCTGATAGTTTATTAAATCTATTTACAGATATTGCAACTTAAACCTCACGTCTAGATAGATTTAAATAATTAAAATATATTTGAGTTTGTGGAAAGTGTATTGGAGACAAGGTCACCAACTATTTAAGTTATATTGTCCATAGTCCAGACTACGGAAGCTTGTCTATCAGAAAAGGAGAATATATTTGTAGATTTTCTGAAAACAATAGATAATACATAAATATATGAATTAACAGTCCTGTCAGTTTTGGGAGTGCATATGAATGTGAAAACTAGAGCACTGAGCAGTTAGTACCGAGACACCTTCCTAGATATTTAGCCTGGGCGGTCAAGTGGTTGCCCTTCTTTTGACAACACACTAATCTTTATCTAGGATTTTCTCATCATGGTGGTTCTTGGCTGGGAAAAAGGCATTAAACCTAATTTATGTTCATCATGGTAGTCTTTGTTCTTTCAAAGAATGTGTGGTTCTTGGTGTATCACAAGAAATTATTCAAAACAGAAGAATCCTAGATTGGGGGAAATGGGTGCCTTGAATTGGTTAGGATGGATGTGCGCAAGGGAGAAAAGGAAGCAGGCAGAGAGCTTTTTTTCTTGGGTTTTGGCAAACTTAACAACTAACTGCAAAACACAAATAGGTAAAGTAGTTTGTGATGCTGGTTTGCCTGAAAATACAATTGTCTGATGATGCCTTGATTGTTTGTGTCGCATCTTCAATTTGCACATGGTTTCATCCAATAGAGGACATCCACATATTTTGTTTATTCATTCCTTTTTTTTTTGAAGTAATTTGTCCTTTTCTGTTGGTTAGTTTAACACATGCATGGATCTATCTGGTGCTTGAATAACTTTTAGATTCTAACTCGTCTATTTTTTTGTTCATTTGTTTTTTGTGCATAGTATTGTATATCCTCCTGTTCCACCGTTTGAATACAATGATGCTTTTCCTGGGCCTGGCGGTGGCTTCTATCCTAATAGGTTTTTTTTCTCCCAGTCCCACCGTGATAATTTTGTAGTCTTGTAACCTGGCTTTGGATATTTAGTCATCATTTTGTGCTTTCTCCCAGGTCCCCTGGTATGGGTGGCGACATGCTTGTAGGTATGTTGGTAAATTTTTTAAAAGGCTGTTTATTAATAGGTTTTGTTTTCCATTGTTGCTTAGTCTTTGCTGTAATGATGCAGGGCCAAATGATCCACGCTGGTTTGGTTCTGGTGAATTTCCTGGCTCTCTTGGTGGACTTCCGTGAGTTCACTCTCTTTCCCTATCAAAAGACAACATTTTTTACTTGCATTTCTCTGCTTGTTGAACTAAAACTCTATTGATATACAATTAAAACAGGGGTGTGCCACCGGGTGCTCGCTTTGATCCATATGGTCCTCCTGGTGTCCCCGGCTTCGAGCCTGGTCGTTTTGCAAGGTAAGATTGTAGCCTGTCTATAGTTAGATGCTTCAGCTAGTTATTAATGTTCCGACTTTAACTGGCATAAGCAAGTCCAGGAATAACAATAGTGTAACTACTTGTTGGACTGAGAAAGCAAGGGGTTGTTGATATGCTTATAGTTGAAATCATTTTTGAAGATGGTAAACGAGCACCTTGTTCCTTAAATTCTAAAGAGAAAGCATCATGCATTTCAGAATAAAGACAAGCTCTCGATCGCAAGATCTTGAAAGAAGTCCTCAAAAGTAGCATGATAATCCATTTCTTCTCCTGAAGCTTTTTAGTTATCAGAAGTTACTATTCATGGTTTCACAAAGTTGCCCCGGTTGGACTGGTGGTTGGAACTTGGATACAACTGTTTAGGTCCAAGACGAAAATACCCGTTGTCACTTGTGAAAGAGAGCCAGTATCGGTGCTCATCTAATCGGGCCTGAAGGATATCTAGGTTTATTAAGCTGTTTAATTTACTTGTTGCAAAATCCCGACATCAGTCACTTGTTTATACCGCATGTGCTCATTTTCTTATGGTGTATTTTTACAGGCGACCGCGACAGCCTGGGAGTGGTGCTCATCCAGATGTTCAATTTTTCCCAAGAGATCCTGATTATATATAGGAACGTCATGCACTGGAGTTTTGATCTTCTCGGAACAAACCCGAACAGTTTATGTGTAGTTTATAAATATTATCGACGTTTGATATATCAATTAATGGCTTTGGTTTGTCTTTTCATGGGTGGTTTATACTTTATAGATGTTCATCAGTACCCAAACAATCTTTGGTTTGAATGTGGGTCAACATTCAAGCCACCATAGACAATTGTTGTTCATCATTACCCAAACAAATGATGTAATATTTATTATTGTTCATAAATACATATCTGATTGAGGATTAGGTAGCTCTATAATTTCTGCCTTGAAGAAAAGAATTGGTGAATTTTGCACAAAAAATTTACTTAATTATAGTTTTTTAAGAAAATGTTGGAATACCTTTTTTTGACAAAACGATATATAAATAAATGTCCCTAGGTAAGTTTGCTCCTCAGTCCAAGTACAAGATAGAAAATGCACATTTTTTTAGTGTTTGGTGCATATTTGAGAAAACCTGGAGGATCGTTAAAGATCCATCATTTTACCAAAAAAAAAAACTGCTTTTTCTTGTGAAATTCAATATTATTTTATAAATAAATTTCCTCAGTTAAGCAGTTGGTCCAACTAATCGCTAGACTTGGGCTCCTCAATATCGTTGGACATATCAGTGTGATCAAGCGAGTCACCCAGACTCTTACAGATATGTGCAACAAAATCTCTTTGATAGCTGCAATATCATTCATACTTATATTAGTAGCTGTCGTCATATTCATTGAACTCTTCTAACAAACCCAGAATTCAATTTTTCCGGGCACTCTAGTACACTGCAAACCCTTTTTGCACCAAAAGAAACTGCAGACTCTTTTCCGCACCTCTGAATTTTAGTTGTGGGACGTTCCCAGATGATAGGATCCTGTTTATAAAGAGGAGGATCCATAACTAATGCTCTAAAACTCACCTTTTTTTCACGAGGGGACATGGAACATAATATGGATATGAAATGCAATGGTAACACATTATTTTTACAAGAGGACATGGGAATAAAAATGGGTGTGGATTGAATGGTAAATACTAGTTAGGGATGGTGTCTGTTCCAATTCTCAAGAAAGGCACTTCTGGGATATTCTCCAGTATGACTGGTTGATTGAGAGTTTGAACTTATTATACAACGCAGAGAGCTTACATGCCTAGATAAGCATCTAGGAAATGGATGGCCGTGATTAAAGCGACATTCATACATTTCCAAGATAGATTATATGGTTGATATCCAGGCATGCATGCAGGTAGAACACGCACCAGAGGATCCTGACTCGCTTGACTGACCCTTGCTGTGGCCATTGATCATCAATTAATGTTTTCCACTGCAAGATGAACCAAAGTGATCCTCCACTTATCTTTATACTGGAGGGATCCGATGCCTGGTTCAAAGCTAGGGATATTATTTCCGGTTTGGTTAAGTATACACGCATGGATATCAAGGTGCAAATTGAGACCATACAACATGGGACTTACATGGATCCTTCCTTATTCCATGCAACGGGCGCATAAGAGAATTGTTTTATTTCTTGGCTTTCCTTGATAATCTATTGTTTTCCAAATTGTGGAAATAATAGGCTACACAATCTGTGTTTCCACTGCCACACCTCAGATAATATATATGTTTGAGCTTGGTGAGAATTCTGGGTTATATGAGGGTATTCTCCTCATAATATGTACAATTATGACAAAATTTAACTCGTTAAGTATCAAGGGGCTTAAATAACAAATTGCTGGACGTACAGTTTCACAAGATGTGTTTATTTTTAGGTCACAAGATGTGTTTGTTTTTTTAGGTGCACAATTGCATGTATATATAGCCAATTGGACTTGGTTCAGTTGGCATCCCTCTTTGCAGGGGAGAGTTCCATATCATTAAGTTTCTCGAGAAAGAAAATATAATGTATGTGTAAAAATAACCTCCCTTGTTCAAAATAATCATCGAGAACGGATTAAAGCACGTAACTATCTGTTATGACCAACTTGTTAAGCATACACCAGGCCTCCATACCTCCGTCTCTTTGTAAAGAAATTTTTGTGCACCACGAGCGGTGCAGAAAATTCGATATGGAGTGCGTCATTTTATCTGATTGGTCCATATAATCATCATTTTTTAACGCGTATTTAATACCTGTAGTTTACTTTTCATTTAAAATTTTAGCTCTTTGAAAAAAATTATGATATCTTATATTCATATTATGACATCCTCTGTGCAGGAAGTCATAATTTTGATGCAGGATGTCATAATATGCCACAAGATGTTATAATTTTTTTCAAAAATATAGGTATTTCGTTATTCAAAATTTTTAAACGAAAAAGCGGAACTGCAGACATTAAATGCGCTTTAGAAAATGGTTGAATAAAAATACGCCTTCCATATTATGATATTCTGGACCATATTATGACATGATGCGTGTAAAAAGTTATAATTTGATACAGAAAATCATAATATACCACGGGATGTCATAATTTTTTTCAAAGAAGAGACATTTTTATCACTCAAAATTTCAAATGAAAAAGTGAAATCGAAGGTATTAAATATTAGTTGGAAAGTGATGGCTACGCGAACCAATCGAATAAGACAGTACACTTCACGTTAGATTTTCTACACCGCCCATGGTGCGCAAAGAATTTCCTCTCTTTCGTAGTTTCATGTTTCACTCTTTTCCAAATTTCCCTGTTACATTTTTTGTAATTACGTGCTTTCATAATTTCAGGAGCACCTAATACATAGGCCTGGGGTAAATTAAAGTATTCAATGCTTGGCCTGGTGAACTGGAAGTGCAGATCAAACGGCCATTATCTAAAGCCCCATAAACAGCTAAAGAGTTGGCTCATGAATTTAACTCACGATAGATGCGTAAACTAGAAACTGTAGAGCCTTCATATAAGCCAATGAATTTACCCTCATGGTAGATGTGTAAACTTCTGTAAAGCCTTCATATAAGCAGAAGCATATCGTGAAGCAAAGGCCAGTGTATAGCCCTATTTTATATGCCAGAATTAACCCATTTAATCACTATATCTGAGTATCTTTTGAAGTTAATTGAAACAGAGAGTGAGCACACAGCATGTTAACACAATATTTGATCCTTTCGAAAGTTTTTTTTTTTTTAAAAAGAATAAAAACTGCATATAGGATCCCATAACGACACACAATCGCTATGCTCATTCCCAACCTAGATAAAACACAAAGCAGTGATCTATACGAGTGGGAGAAACCAAGCATTCGATGAAAGGAATTGGTCACGGGACGTCCATAGAAGGTTTAGCAGGGTTAGCTATATGGGCCCACAACTCTTTGGCACGGAATGAGCACTTGCACAAAACCTTCTATGCTAATAGAAAATGGATTCCAAAAGAAGCATATGTTGTGCTTCCTTTCTTTTTCTCATGCACCATATCCGCCCATTGCTAGACCCGGCCATTCTCATAGTGATCATTGCCATCCATCACTCTGTCAGGGGAAACTTACCGGTATATGTACATACAACCACAACAAGAACAGGAAAGAAGGAAGACAAAATATATATAAAATTAACAGAGAGAACACTGACAAAAAGACAACCGAATCCACACATGAAGACGACCTCCTACGTACGTAGCGTGAGATAAAAGATATATGTTCTTACGATTAACCATGCATTGGTCTCGGTGGTTTAGTACAGGAAGCACTACATGCAATCATTTGGGAAGTTTCAGAGATCAAAATCCGAAATTTCAGAAAAATCAGGTAAGCCTTCACCATCGAGGAAGTCATACACTCCAGTGTCGTCGTCATAGTGATCGTCGGATTCGACACTGTTGTACATATGATTTCCCGTGCCATCAGATATATGGGTGCGGTGGAACAGATGGATCAAGCTATCAAAATAGTCACTCCGATCGATCAACTCACCACAATAGCAATAGTCATCATCATTGCTGACATGTGGAATGAATTCTTCATCGTAATAGCAATAGTCATGATCACTGAAGAAATCTCCATCGTAATAACAATCGTCAAATTCTTCTCCACCTTTCTCCTCTTCACAATCATCATCTTCTTCCACACAGTCATCATTATCACTGCCGACATGTGGAATGAATTCTTCATCGTAATAGCAAGGGTCATGACCACTGAAGAAATCTCCATCGTAATGACAATCGTCATGATCACTGCCAAAATATTGGAAGAAAGTTTCATCGTAATAATCGAAGGAATCAGCCCCATCTGGTTCTTCCATTGGCAATCTAGGTTCTGCAATGGCGGTCCTCACTGCTTTCACCTTGAACTTTATTTGGAGGTAAGAAGAGAACTGAGAGAAAACGGTGACGGAGAGACTTTTGAGGATCGGACGAACAACAACCTATCCCACGATCCCTAAGTTTCGGATAATATATTTTGAATCAAAAGTGATTTATATTTTCCTGAAATCTAAAATTATGAATTCCAATGGCCCTCCCGGAAGGGCTCTAATTTACGAATGCCGAGGACGGCGTTTCAATATGACGCCTCGATTCCACCACACGTGGGAAGTTCCCATATCCAGCTGCACCACTTTAATTACAAAAATTGAAGTTAAATCACTGTAACGTTTCATCTACCACCCAACAAACTTAAAATTTATGTTCATAAAGCTCTTCTGGCGCCTAGTTTAGAAGAAGGTATTGATTGAATCAGATTTCATCGTATCATTCTTGGATCAATTCAACTAAAGCTTGCAGTTTAAGATCGGAACGGGATCGAATACAGATCGGATACCATCATATCTATATCCATATTTATTTATTTGACGAATATAAATACGGATACGAATATCCATATTGTTTTAAACGGATATAAATATAATGCAGATGCTGGAAGTATAACTGAAATTATAGATATAATTTAGATAATTAAATTTATGACTATAAATTAAAATATTACTAAATAAATGATAAATTCAGTTAATAATATATTTATATGGTTATATATTTTTTTAAAATTAATATGTACTATATAAAATTATATAAAATTACATATTGATTTGGATATTCGGATACGGATTGAATAGTTATCTATCCATATCCATATTTATTTTTCATACACGGATATGGATACAGATATTAGTCAGATCCTTAAATTTTTATTCATATTCAAATTGATTCAAATACGAAATTGAATTCGAATGGATAATACCTATATCACTTTCATCCCTATTGCAATTATCAAGTTCGAGGAAAAACAATAAGGAATTGATGGAGGAAAAAAAATCATCCATGGAAACCATGGAATGCATTGCAATTTTTAGGTTTGTTTATTGTTGGGTGACCAACAGAAACCTTTAAACTTAGAAGCAGGTATTTAAGGATCAAAATCAATAGATATGATATTAATCAATTGCGGTCATTAAACTAAAACCTGTTTCAATATTTAATAAACCTAAATATCTAGGGAACAACAAAATATACTGATGACACCATACTCAGGAAATATCAAATATGCTTTAAAAATGTTATAAGATATGATATAAGTTTTCCTATTCAACCATGCATATCGGCAATGAAAAGCTTTATATTTGGATGATTACAGCAAGACATTTGTGCTATGTCCACCTGAAAGGTGGGGAAATTTTTTTCATATCTATTAAGTTTTAGTGGAACTCATCAAATAATAACAAATCTAACAACAACAACTTAAGCCTGCCGTCCGAGACCCTGCCTCCTCTCCCAGTCATACAAGGTCTTGAAAGAAGAATTCAAATTTTGGTAAGAGTCCGTCTTCGATCCATCCGGCCAAACTTCGTGTGCTCAAACTTCCTCACAAACTCTTCTGCAACCTGTTCTACATCGTCTTCGTCCGGTTCTGCATCACTGCTGTTCTCATCATCAGTTGTAGATTCCAAAAGCAGAGAGGATGGCCGCTTGCACCGAAGGATGCACCGGCCAGCTTCCACCGTCGAGCTATACCACGTTCCACAATGTGGGCACGTCCTTGGGCACGGCCGCAAGCGTGCACCACCCGATCCACCATCTGGCTTCAGCGTAAGCAACTCCGGCGAACCCTCGGTATCTTTGAAGAAACTACTCCAGAGTTTGATCGAAGCACCGCAATGGACGCATTCCACGTTCGACGTCTTTGGCCTTATCGAGGCTTGGAAGGACGTGCGGCATTGGCGGCAAAACATACGGCAATCGCATCGGCTCTGTTCAGGCTGGGAAGAAGGCTCGGCGGCGTCGGCGGAGAGGTGGTTGTCCGAAAGCTTCTTGCATGCCTCAGTGATGAGCTTGAAGGCGCCGTCGGCAGCGGCTGAGGGGTTCTTGTCGGGATGGACAAGGATGCAGAGCTTCCTGTACTGCTTCTTGATGGTCTCGCCGTCGGCGGAAGGCTCGACGCCAAGGACAGCGTGCCAGTCGGTGGAGTTATCGGCGAGTTTATTTTGGCAGCAAGGTGAACGCAGAAGGCAGCAAGCATCTGAGGGAGGCCGGGGAGGGTGGGATCGAGGGATTTGGCCTCGAGAGCTGATATGATGGCACCTTCGATGTTTTGTCTTGAAAATTCTGCTCAGCTCTGTCTTTCGCTTGCTGGGCTTTCTCGTCGAACTCCATCGGATCCATGGTTGGTGGTTGGATGGCTGGAACAACGCACACTGATTCCATCGAGTCGCCGGAAGCCCAAAAATATGGGATTTGTGATCGGTTTGGTCCAAGAACGGTGTCATATAATGAGTGCGGATCCTCTGTCTCCTCTGTGTTTTGAAGTGGACGCGGAACCGTTTAACAAGAAAGTGGACTTGAATCCTTATACGAAGTGGACAAGGACTCGAAACCCACTGATAAAAGGCCCATGCCAACGCCAGTTATTACTGGATATTAATGCAGAGAGTTGACCTTTCTTTTCCAACTAGGTGTCCCTTTGCGCGAATCTGAAAGGTTGAGCGTTGAAAGTGAAATTTTCACAATGTAATGGTAATAGGCCAGGAGTTCTAGCTGTATCTTCCGGATGAAGAATGGTTGATCCTGTTTTGCGGTATCAATCTTGGATTGCATAGTGCACTGATTTCAAAGTGGTTATTCTGCCATCAATGACTGATATTATAAAAGAAGATCAATTATTCTTTCGTATGTGTTGAGATAGATCCTCGTCGTTTAGCCGACCACATCAGATCAATCTCATCAAAAGATCGAGATCATCAGAAAATTGACCTCATCGGGAGACCGATCTCATTATCATCTGGACATATGGCAGCAGATTATTATTAATTAAGTCAAATGTTATATCGGCCTATGATCGACCTGCCTCTCCAGTAACATCGACCCATGACCGACATGCCACTCTAGTATTATTTGCTAATCGACTGTCCAGAACTGCTAGTAAGCAGAATGCTCACCTCGATTAAATTTCGATCTCCTTCATCTTGCTTCGGTTAATGATCGACCTGAAACGATGATTGAGTAGCACCACTCGATAGGCTCATTCAATCGACTTCTGGATCCTCTTCCTCTGACCCATATTGGGTCTAGTCTTGACTTCGAATTCTCATCCTCCCGCTGACCTCAATCTCCGCTTGCAAGTCGGGATCTCAAGGCATGAGCATTGGTCGAGCAGCTGAACCTCAAACTTAGCCACCATACTATCCCGTCGGATCACATTAAGTCACGTCACCCAGAAGCCATATCCTGGGCGACCAGCTACACGTTGTGATGAGAAACTATAAAGTTATTAATTATGCCACACGTACGGTAAGACCTACCATCGCGGCCATCTACATGCCAAACAAAAGGCACGACCACTGTCAGAGTCAAAAGGATGGCCTGTACTGCTCTGTACAGCCAAGAAACTGGAAAAGGGCATCCTCTCTCCCTCTTGACCTCAATCCCTCTATAAATAGAGGTAAGAAGGGACTCTCTAGGTACCAGACAAATACATAAGCCAACACTCTGCCTCTCTCGCTCCCTCATCTGTTGAGTTAGAAACTGACTTGAGTGTCGGAGGGTCTCCACCGGAGCAATCTCCGATTAGGACTTATTTTGCAAGTCCTACTGTCGCTTTCAGACGTCGTCGACCAGTCTTTCCATTCGGCTCCAATTAATCCGGCCTCCGCCCAGTTTCTAATTCAACAGATTATAAGCTCATGCTCTTATTTTCAGCCCTCTCGACTATGTCCTTTCTCCGATGAGAGGATATCATCTTCCGATTTCCTGTCGCTCGGTACTCGAGCATGATGACTCGGCTCTCCGACCAACTATCTCACCAGGGACAGGCCACAAGAGTTTGGCGCACCAGGAAGGGTAAGAGAAATGAATATTTTTCAAGAATCTCAATGGTCAAGACAAGAGCACAAAATACCTCTGCAGGCTCTGCTCGACGCTCTTCATGCTGTGATGCACCTCCGACGACTCTTGGGGAGCCAAATGCTTTGCGACCAGTGGTAATAACGGACCAGCAATAATTTGCTGACTTGGTGTAGCAAGTCAAAACATTAACAAAGATTGTCCATAGTCTCCAGCAAACTACAGAGTAGCAGCAACGATAGCAGGAGGATTCAGGGCTACAGGATGTGCCTTCCAGGCACAGCCCCTGGTCTCTTTCTCCATCCAGCCACTCGAATCGATACTCCTGTTGAACGAGTCATCAACCCATCTAGCAGCCACCACGTCCTGACTCTCGATATGCCCCACATGCCGATTTCGATGATCGCTGGTATCCTTCCCCTTGACGAGCCTCACAAAAGGAGAAGAGGCTACAATCACCATCAAGTTCTTCTTCTAGAAAAGATTCTATCTCAGGATATTCCAAGTATCCTGAAGAATCTCAACGGTGGTTGGATGAATACGACTATAAGCTGAAGGAGCTTGATCACCGTCTGAATCAGCTCAAGCTCGCTGTCTGGATCAGCTCCAAAGAATAATCGAGATCCCACGGACGAGCTTAGCATAAGCATTCGTCCACCTTTCTGTCGATGGATTCTCGACGAATCGATTCTGAGTCAGTTCAAGATACCGCAGATGGAGCCATACGACGGCTCCACCGACCCACTCTACTATCTCGAGAGCTACAAAGCTCTCATACTTTTTAGAAGGCATTCTATCCTCCTCTACATCGCTTTTCCGATCACTCTCTGAAAAATTGTCCGAGCTTGATATTTCGAACTTCAATCGAGGAGTATCTATTTGTTCGAGTAGTTCGAATAACTCTTTGTGGCGCACTTCGGCACCAACTAAGGATGCCACGAACATCCGACAGCCTTTTCTCTATCAGACAACAAGATGGAGAATCTCTTCGAGATTTTGTGGCACATTTTAACGCTGCCACCTTAGCAGTCCGGGATCTCAATGACTATACGGCCATCGCAGCCATCAAACGGAGACTGCGGAGCTCTAGGTTCACCTACTTTCAAGACAAGATGCTTTTTTGGACATATATCGAATCGAATGCATGCAGAAGTACATTCGAGCCGAGGCAGATGCAACTGACTGGCACCAATCCGAGGGCGAAGGTCAGAAGAAAAAGATCAAGAAGGAAGGAACCTCCACGGGACCAAGCCAAACTTGCACTGAGAGGGAGGTCCCACCTTTCCGACCAAGTCCAAAGCCTAAAAGCTTTAGCGGCAGGTATGATTCTTATACCCCTCTAATCGCTCCTCGTGTGCAGATTCTTATGGAGATAAAGAGAGAGAACTACTTTCGATGACCCTAGCCGATGAAGTCAAAGGCAACATTTCACAATCAGAAACACTAGTATCGGCTCCATCGTGGTCATGATCATGATACCGAAAAGTACATCCAGTTGAAGAACGGGATAGAGGACCTCATAAGGCGGAGATATCTCGAAAAGTATGTGCGGGACTGACCTGCACAGCTGCCTGGTGATCCTCAACCATAGCCGCACCCGACAAAGAAACTCTACTCAACCTACGACGGGCGTGATCAACATGATCTTGGTAGGATCGAGACTTCAGAGGGCAGACAAGCTCCTCCAAACGTCAGCGGGCAAATGATGACATCGTCTTCTCTAAGAAAGATCTGTAAGGAGTCCAAACTCCTCATAATGATGCTGTTGTTGTAACAATGATAATATCTAATTATGATATAAATGATGTCTTGTTGATAATGGAAGCTCAACTGACGTGATTTTCTATAATTGTTCTCCCGAATGTGATTTTCTACTGACTTACTAAAACTAGTCAATATTTCTCTAATCGGATTCACTGGCGACTTGATCAAGGTAGATTAGAGATAGAACTTTTGTTATTGCCGGACAACCACCTCAATAATTGATCGTGTGACTAAATTTTCTCGTAGTCCGAGTCCCTTCTGCTTACAATATTATCTTGGGATGATCTGGACTAAATGTGTTCCGAGCAATTGTGTCTATATATCACTTGCTCGAATGCTTTCCAATATGAAAAAGAACTAGTGAAATGAGGGAAGATAAATAGTTGGCCCGAGAATATTATCTGACCATATTCAAAGGTAAGAAGCTAACTGAAGCTCTTTTCATCGACAACAGACTGGATCAAAGAGAAGAAGAAAGTCTGAAAAAATTCGTAGAGCAACTCATCTCGGTGCCCCTCAACGATGGAGATCGGACCAGAACCACCCAGATCAGATTTTTAATGAGCGACGAACTGCGGGAGAAGTTGATCAACTTTTTGAAGAAGAATGCAGATGTCTTCGTTTGGTCTGCTTCAGACATATTGGGCATCCCTCCTGATGCGATTGTCCACTGACTAAATATTGACATCCATCACAAGTCGGTGAGACAAAAGAGAAGATATTTCGCTCCTTAGCGATAAAAGCCATCGATGAAGAAGTTGACAGATTACTGGTAGCCGATTTCATTTGTGAGGCAACTTATCCAGATTGGCTCGTGAACATCGTTATGATCAAGAAGGCTAGTGGTAAATGATAGATATGCATCGACTATACCGATCTGAATAAAGCTTATTTTAAAGATAGCTTTTCACTTCTCTGGATCGATAAATTAGTCGATGTTACGTCAGGCCATCAGCTGCTTAACTTTATCGATGCCTTCTCCAGCTACAATCAGATCCGAAAGGCATCCGAGGATGAGAAGAAGATGGTGTTTATCATTAATAAAGGTTTGTACTGCTACAAAGTCATGCCCTTCGGTCTCAAAAATACTAGAGCAACATATCAGAAACTAGTCAATAAAGTCTTCAAAAATCAAATCGATTGCAATATGGAGATCTACATCGATGATATGCTCGTGAAGAGCAATGAAGCTACTCTCTATATCGACGACTGAGCGGAAGCTTTCGATGACTTAAAGAAATATCAGATGAAACTAAATCCGACTAAGTGCATCTTTGGTGTCACTTAAAAAAGTTCTCAATTTTATGGTGACAAGGCGAGACATCGAAGCCAACCTTGAGAAATTAAGACGGTTCTCGACATGAAGCCTCCGACTTCTCGATAGGATATTCAGAAGTTGGCGGGATGTGTTGCATCTTTGAGCCGATTCATCTCTAAGTCTGTAAAACGGTGCCTCCCCTTCTTTAAAATCCTTAGACAGATGAAAGACCTCACTTGGACAGAAGACTGTTAGAAAGATTTCGATGACTTGAAGCAATATTTAAGCTCTCCTCCACTTCTGATGAAACCAAATAACGACGATGAACTATTCATGAATTTGGCCATGACTTTTGAAGCCGTCAGCTCGGTGCTGGTCCGAGAAAAAACAAAGTGTAGAGATCCATTTACTACATAAGTTAAGTGCTGCACGGGATCGAAGTCAGATATTCTCAGATTGAAAAGGTCATCTTCGCAATTATCATGACTATTCGATGACTGTGACCTTACTTCCAAGCTCACTCAGTGAAAATCCTGACCAATCTCTTCCAAAGAACTCTATTTCAACGGTCAGACACTTCGAAGAAAATGGCTAAATGGATAGCCGAATACAGTGAGTTTAATCTCTCTTATATTCCATGATCCTTAATGTAGGCTTAGACACTCGTCGATTTTATTGTCGAGTGTACTTCAACTGATGACAGCCAAATCGAGAATCGATCCCAAGGAGAGACTTCGAAGCCTGCATGGATTCTACATGTGGATGGAGCTTCAAACGCCCAAGGCTATGATGCGGATCTCATTTTAACCAACATCGACGGGATGGTGATCGAATATGCTCTTCGGTTTAACTTCAAAGCTTCAAACAATCAAGCTGAGTATGAAGCTCTAATAGCTGGATTGAAGATCATCAAAGATCTCGATGTAAAATGCCTAAAGGTGTTCACCGATTCGCAACTGGTCTTCGGACAATCCCGAAGAGAATATGAGGCTCAGGATCTAATTCTTTCCAGATTTCTATAGAAGCTAAGATCTTTACAAACAAACTTCAATTATTTTGAGATCTTCCACATCCTCCACTCGGAGAATGCCCGAGCTAATTCTTGTCCCGACTCACTACATCTGGCTGTGGAGTTAGGGAGGATCTTCATCAAGCATCTTGAAATCCAAGTATTGACTCTAGGGAAGAAGTGCATCTGGTTCAGGTCAGTCACCAACCAAGCTGGATCGATCAGTTCATCGAATTTCTGACTAACAGAACCTTGTCGGCTGATCCTGTCAAGGCATGCTGGATGAAGCGACTGACGGCTCAGTACGTGATCATCGATGATCAACTTTATCAAATATCAGTGTCTTTGCCTCTGCTCAAGTGTTTTCGACCTTTCGACGCCGACTATGCTCTTCAGGAGATGCACGAGGGTATTTATAGTAACCACTTAGGAGGCAAGTCGTTATCCTACAAAATTTTTCGATAAAGATATTATTGACCGACCATGCAGAAAGACGCTACGGACTTAATGTAGAAGTGCAATCAGTGTCAAAGATTCATCAATATTTAGAGACTTCCATTAAGTCATCTCACAACCACTTTGGCACTATGGTCATTTGATCAATGGAGAGTCGACATTCTTAGCCCTTTCCTATTTGCCAGTGGACAAAGAAGATTCATTATCATAGTCATCGACTACTTCACCAAGTGGGTGGAGGTTGAACCATTGGCATAAATAACAGAGTAGAAGACTATCAACTTCTTATGAAATTCATTATTTGTCGATTTGATCTACCGAGAGTGATCATCACCGAAACGGTCGATAATTCAATAATGTCAAGTTTGAAGAGTTCTGTGCAAAGTACCATATTATCCACAAGCTCACTTCGATCGGACACTCGCAATCCAATGGAGAAACTAAGGTAACCAACAGGATAATTCTACAAAGCCTAAAAATGAGAATTAATCAAGCTAAAGAAAGTTGGGCCGACGAACTCCCCAGTGTCTTATAGTTTTATCGAATAACTCCTCAGATCCCGATTGAAAAGATTTCTTTTAAATTGGCATTTGGGATAAAAGCCATGATCCCGATTCAGATCAGCCTGCCTTCGACTCGAGTAGAGTATTATGACGAATCAACCAACTCGAACAAACGATGAGCTGATCTGAACTTACTCAATGAAACTCAAAGACAAGTTCAACTAAAGATGGCTTCCTATCAACAAGAATAGCTCGGTACTACAACTCTGGAGTTAAGTCCAAGATCTTCCGAGTGAGAGACCTAATCTTTAGAAGAGCCGGAGTCTCCAAACCAACCGACCTCCGAACTGAGAGGGCCTTTACAAAGTCTCAGCAGTTCTGCGATCAGGGGCGTACAAAATTGAGAACTTGGATGGTACAAAAATTTTCGAACCTGAAACGTTGAGAATCTATGAATATACTATAGTATGAATGCCTTATAAATAATTTTTTTTCTATAATTCTATACCGAACAGTTCGAATACTCAAAAATTTATTGAGCAATTTGGTCACTTGACATCCGACCAAATAATTGCCTCATCGACTAATATCCGATGAAACATTATTTGGCGAATATCTGATTAACGGAGCCGCAAGGTCCGGCAACCACAAGCGTGTCAACTACGGCCCAAGGGCCGCAAGCGTAAGCCATGGTTCGCACGCAAGAACCAAGCGAATAAAGTTGTGGTTATTCCGCTTGCTACCAACTAATCAACGATCAATCGGTCCGGAATAAATCAAAGTGGTTAGTCGACTTGCTATCGACTGACCAAGGATCAATCGGTCTGGAATAAATCAGAGTGGTTAGTCAGCTTGCTACCGACTGACTAAGGATCAATCAGTCCGAAACAAATCAGAGTGGTTACTCGGCTTGGTATCGACTGATCAAAGATCAATCGGTCCGGAATAAATCAGAAAAATTTTCTGTAAGATCGACTATGTCCTAGCTTGATGGGATGATTTACGACGAAATGATCTACGACTATGCATCAAATTCGACGTGATGTTCTACAAAATAACTTGTTCTACAAAATGACAAAATGACTGATCGTCGAAGAAGCAACTCGGATCCATACGGCGACTCTCTTCACCTGATCAAAATTACAGAATCGGACTCGAAAGTTGGGAGGCAAGTGTTGAGATAGATCCTCATCGCTTAGCCGACCTCATCAGAAGGCCGAGGTTATCAGAAAGCCGACCTCATCGGGAGGCCAACTTCATCATCACCTGGACATGTAGCAGCAGATTATTATTATTATCTGAGTCAAATATTACATCGGCCCATGATCGATCTTTCTCTCCAGTAACATCGGTCAATGACCGACCTGCCTCTCCAGTATTATCTACTAATCGACTGTCTAGAGCTGATAGTAAGTGGAACGCTTACCTCGGTTTGCTTCCGATCTCTTTCATCTTGCTCCAATTAGCGATCGATCTGAATCGACGACTGGGTAGCACTACTCGACAGGCTCATTTAGTCGACTTCTGGATCTCTTTCCTCCGACCAATGTCGGGTTCAGTCTCGACTTCAAATTCTCATCCTCCGGCCGACTTCGATCCCCGCTTGCGAGCTGGGATCTCAGGGCACGGGCATCGATCGAGCAGCTGAACCTCAAACATAGCCGTCATGTTATCCCGTCAAGTCATATCAAGTAATATCACCCAGGAACCATATCTTGGGTGACCAATTGCGCACCGTGATAAGAAACTACAAAGTCATTAATTATGCCACACACGCGATAAGACCCGCTGTCGCGGCCATCTGTGTATCAAACAAAAGGCACGACCGCCGTCAGAGTCAGAGGGATATCCTGTACTGCGGCCAAGAAACTGGGAATAGGCTTCCTCTTTCCCTCTTGACCTCAATCCCTCTATAAATAGGGATAAGAAGGGACTCTCCAGGTACGTAGGCAAACACATAAGTCAAAACTCTACTTCTCTTACTCCCTCATCTGTTGAGCTATAAATAGACTTGAGAGTCGGAAGATCCCCACTGGAGCAACTTTCGGTCAGAACTTATTTTACAGATCCGCTGTCACTTCTAGATGCCGCCGACCCATCTGTCCGTCCGACTCCAGTTGATCCAGCCTCCGCTCAATTTTTAATTCAATAAATTATAAGTTTTCATTCTTATTTTTGACCTTTTTGACTGTGCTCTTTTTTTGATGAGCGGACATCATTTTTTGATTTTCTATCATTTGGTATTTAGGCACGATGATTCAGCTCTCCGATCGACTACCTCATCAGAGGCAGGCCGCAACAGTATGGAATATACAATTCGAACCCTAGGCTAGCTAGATGCTTTTGGTAATAATAATCTCCATCAGCGAGTCTACCTCATTGCACCGACCGCCGGGATTGTTGCCTTCTCTTTCCTCCGTCCATTTCAAACGTGATGGGGATCCGTGCTTGCACTGTCCTTCACTAACGTTGGCTAGTAATTCAATTTTCCTTAAAAAAAAAAACTACAAATATATACAACAGATATGGAGGTTATTAATACAACTCGAGGGTGACAGCGTTTGGTTGAGCTGAGAACCAAAGCCGTGACCTCACACACATTTACTTAATGTAATTAGTTAACTATCGGGACGGCTTTGGTAGTTATTTTACTATCATTTTTATTATACTTACAAAATATTTATATTATTATTTACAATGGTATTAATAAATTATGATATCTGAATAATCATTTTATCAATGAAATAAATTATTTTCTTTGATATAAAATGAAAAAAAAATAGTTTTAGGTATCTTAAAACTTAAACATGTAGAATAATAAAATAACAATAAGATTCACATTCTTTGTATGTTATAAATTTTTCTTGAAGTCAGAGATTGAATTACTATTATTATTTTTTGATTTTATTTTCTTTTAATTTTTTTTTAATTTACTTATTTATTAATATTACTTCATCCCTTTCACAAGCTAATAGAGCGACCAGTGGTCAACCCATAGCTGAATTGCTTAACCCATGCATGACTCGGCCATTAAAATAGATCCGTGGGTTAGCAGGCATGGAACTGTGAGGGGATTAGGCTTCCTCCAGTATCTGATCCACTAGCAAATAAGTTGAGGATACATTTTGGATCACAAAACTATTGAGGGTGCATGCCATGCGTATGGGGCTAGGGGCTAAGGTGGTCCATTGCAACAATCCTCTGAGCGTGCCCTACATAATGTGCACCAACAGACATTGATGAATCCGAGCCTCCAACTTCAAACAACTTACATGGATGTTATATAGGAAACAATCATTTGCCACACTTTAATTACCTAAACAATTACGAAACAAAGTTCACAATTGCCGACTTGCCAGGGCTCAGCGGATAAACATCTCCGTTAACGAGAGAAAGATCCAGCGTTTAAAGCCCCGTAGTGGAATATCTACTGTACGTATTTCTCAGAAAAAAGAAACTCATAGCCATAATCACTTTACCAAATGATTCCATAACCATTATACACGCAGACTTCACAAAGCTGGAAATGCAAACTCCAATAGACAAAATAGACATTCCACCACCTTCGAATATCGAATGCATCGCATGGATTGATATGAACGGCTTCGCAATTACATGGATATATATCGATCCGAGCTACCATCGCTGGCTATAACAAATAGCTTCAACGTTGTAATGTTGATGCCTACATTGATGCTACCATGGAGATTGCTGTTAATGCCGACATTACTACAGCCCTAAAATACCAGGGCCATGTTCATCAAAGTAAGATAAACACTACTGTCCCGCCGTCCCCTTACAGCAAACAAATTGCAATAACTGCATCTAATAATCAGATCACCTGAATCCAAAGATTTGCAACTCCTGCCGCACTTGGGGCATGCGACTTCAGCCTTCGAACTGGGGTTCTTAGGATCCCATCGGGTCGAGGAAGTCCATGTAGTTTTAGGATCCGATCGAGCCGAGGAAGACCTTGTAGTCTTAGGATCCGATTGGGCTGAGGTGGGCCTTGAGCTTGATCCAGCATCTGAAGTCGAACTATGTTGGTCGCCAACACCTGAATCTGAGGACGAGCCACTTGCACCGGTTGGACCTTTCTCTGAGCTGCTGGCATTACTGGATATGGCCTCCCAAGCCTGGACGACTAGCTTAAACGCGCCCTCGGCGGCGGAGGAGCGATTCTTGTCAGGGTGAGTCAAGAGGCTAAGTTCTTGTACTGTTTCTTGATGGTTTTGATGTCGTCGGAGGGTCGACTTCAAGGACGGCATACCAATTGGTGTGGCCTTTGGCATCCTTGGAGGCAGCCGCGATGTGGACATTGAAGGCGGCGAGCACTTGAGGAAGGCCAGGGAGAGAGGGGAAGAGCTTTTGGGCCCTGAGAACCATTCTCTTGGCACGTTCGATGTCTTTTGATTGGAACTTCTCCTCGGCTTCTCTCATCGCCTTCTCGGCCCGTTCCCTATCCATGTTTGTCTAGTGGAAGATGGAACAATGCAATAGGTCGGTGGAGATTTAGGAAAGCCTATTTATATAAAGTCCAGTGAAGAACGAATGGGAACAGGGGATACCAATAACTCAGGTTTCTTTTTTTTTGGGGTACAAATAACTCAGCTTCCTTCAACAAGAAGCACACCGCTTTAAAGAGCATCATTGGCTTTTCGTATGAGGGGGGGGG
>KE505091.1:342719-353217 GCA_000441515.1 Elaeis oleifera
CGAGGAGACGGAATTAATGGACGCTTTACACCGTCCACGTCCCGATGTCCACATGAATTTCTTGTCACTCTCAAACCTTGTGGTTATTCAATAAAAAAAAGTTGGCCTTCACCGTCTAATCTATCGAGCCTTGTGATGGTAGCTGGCCACGCCGTAAACTAGACCGTTTATCACGAATACCATAGGATTGGGACCCCAAATGGCGCGCCCCCTAGTTGCTGCGTTAGTATGGGAGATCATGATTCATTGAGGTCGTGAGGGCTGTATGGATCTTTCCGCCACAATTGACAATACTCGTATAATTAGGGCTGCATGCGGAAGGGCTTGGGTTAAGCATAACATAGTTCGACCAGGACTTTCCAAAGTAGATTTGCGTCAAAAATTTGATTTTGTCAAGCTTTATTTTGGATTATATTTGGCTTAGATATGGGGGTTAGACATGTTAATTTTAACTGATTTGCTGGTCTAATTAGAAATTCATCCACAGCTCCGTACCCACAATTCAAGTATTGATTTAGGACCATCACCCACACCATATGTCTAAAATTCAAGTCGAATTCAAGTTTCCCATACCACTAGCCATTTGCATAGTCTTTTTTGATGTTAGCGGAAGCTGCAAAGCAGTCATCTGAAATTTATCCAATGACACAGAAATTTACAGAAACAGTGAGAAGAAATAGAGAATATTCAAAGGGATACAAGGGAGAGAAATAGAAAACCTACAAGACCCAAAGAAATCATAAGAGAATAAAGCTCCTTGCTAAGCACAAGAAAGTCTTTTTAGAACCAGCAGGCGATAGAAAACCTCTCAGAAGCAAACAGCAATAAGAAACCCATTGCATATATGAATGCAAATCCAAAGTTCAAATCCAAGTGCTTCATCATTGAAGCTTCAAGAACAGTCAACAACATGAGAACCAGATTCCAAAGGAGCCAAGGGGTTCGCATTAGAATGGCCATGAATAGAACCATAACAAGAGCTTCTGTTGCAACAACCTCAACCTAATAGCAAAATAAAGAAAGATAATTCCAACAAGAATCTAGTCAATGCAATATTGCTGAAGATAATTAACAAGGATTTCAAGGCATCTCAAAAACTCTAATGATCGTCAATGGTCTTCAAAGAGTAAATGTGCTTCCAGTAGCGATAACTTTGCAAAATGTTGTACAATACTGAAAGGATAGATCCATTCCTTCAAAAAATTCAGTTGTTCCTTTCCTTCCAAACCTCTTAGAGAAAAGCAGCCACCAACTGATCTCTTGCTCTTCTCAACAATTTTGATTTGTCCCTCAACCTTCAACCCATGCACAGATTAAGGAAGGTGCTTGGTTTACCTCCCACATTTACATAGTCAACGCGATGCATATCATCTTTCTTTTGACTCTACAGCCACTTGCAAGATAAACCTATTCTAAAATTTTGTCAAGAAGGTAAAAGATTCAAAAAACAACGAGAGAACATTGCCTTAAGATTTCATATTTCTTCATCATTTTTCATTTCGTGGAACGATTACTTTCTATTGGCCTTGAACTTTCTGCAACCAATATATGCCATCTTTTCTCAGCGGTTGCATGATCGTGTTGGAAGGAACGCACCGCCAGAATTTTCCTCCAAAAATCCTGTAACATGGATTCAGTTAATAGCTGTGCTCTTAAAACCTTCGATGAGTGGTCGGTGCTCTGCAAGTACTCACTCCTTGCTAACTATGATCGAATATGGAGAAAAGTAAGATGCATTCAAACAAGGCTTTGATTCATATTCTCACTCCATGTTCATGTCTTGCTCCCCACTTCAGGAAGCTCCAGTCTTGTTTTACTCCATATTAGTTTGCTCACGCAATGTCCTGCTCCCCTTCACCATGAACTGCTACTTCTGAGCCTCACAAATCTCTTCAAGTCTGTATGTCAGCTCCTACTCAGAAATTTTGTATTCGTTGACAGAAAGTTTGTCTGCTAGCTAGTGGAACTCTGTTTTAATTTTTTTCTACTTTCTTGGTAAAACTTTCACTCTGTTTTAATTTTTTTCTACTTTCTTGGTAAACTTCCACTCTCTTCTTAATAAATAAACGGATGGCAATCTTCTTGACGCAGCTGGGGCATCTGATGGGATCGAAGGGAAACTAGACCAAACCAAAATTCCACTGAAAATAATAGGATTAATTACTTATAATTCAATATTTCTAAGAAAGTGCAATTATATCATTCAGATTCGAAAGAGCCCTGAAATTGGAATCAGGAATTTCAAGAAAAATCCTAAATGCAGTTAACAAAAACAACCATGCTTTCTCTCACATGAAATGCTCGTCAAAGATGATATACTAACAATTCATTTGGAAACAATGGGAGCAGAAAACACTGGTAAAAACCGGCCAATAATTATCAATAGCATGAGCATTTTGCCAGCTAATCCGATCGACAGGTACAGACCAAAGATGCCAAGTAGGCAGCTCGATCAGCCAAATTAACGCTCCGCGACCCTTTGATATCGAATTCATCGCAAAAGTTAATATGAACGCGATCACCTCCTTCGATCCTGGCATCATTGCACTGGCCAACATAGATGCTCGCACCTCCACAAATACTAACATCGTCCGCTTTGTAAACGTTGATGTTCACATTGCCACCACCAGGGATCTCGACACCAACTCCTTCAATGGTAAAATGTCAAAATCACCATCTTGCCTTCCCTCACGGCAAACAAATTGCAGTACCTGCATCTGATAATTAACTCACTGGAATCCAAGGATCTGCAGTTTCTCCTGCACTTGGGGCACGCAACCTTGGCTCGTGGACCGTTTTAGAATCAGACCGGGCTGTGGAAGACCCTGAGTTTGGCCTGGCACCTGAGCTAGAATCATGTCGATAACCAGCACCCGAACACGCTGAACCATCTGAGCCTCCATTTGAGCTACTGGCCTTGCTGGATATGAATTCCCAGGCCTGGACAACAAGCTTGAATGCGCCATCGGCGGCAGCGGAACGATTCTTGTCAGGGTGAGTCAAGAAGCGGAACTTCTTGTACAGTCTCTTGATGGTTTTGATGTCGTCGGATGGATCGACGTCGAGCACGGCATACCAATTGCTGCGGCCATTCTTGTCCTCGGTAGCGGCAGCAATGTGGACATTGAAGGCGGCAAGCATTTGAGGGAGGCCAGGGAGAGAGGAGTAGAGGCGTTGGGCCTTGAGCACCATTTTCTTGGCACCTTCGATATCATTGGACTTGAACTTCTCCTCGGCCTCGGCCTTCGCCTTCTCGGCCTCCTCCTTGTCGCAGTCCATTTGTTTGGCAGAGAGTGATACACCCAGGAAGTTGACATATATGAGACCAAAGCGAAGCGAGTTAAATGGCGGGGAATAGAAAGCAATGAGCTTTAAGAGGCATAGTTCCATAACCGAAGGAGATCACACAAAGTTCAGATGCGAGTATACGTGTGGGAATATAAAGCGAAGGGATTAATGTACCCTGGCACCGATCACACTGTTCACCAAATTGTGATAAACATTCGTAACAGCATCTACAAATCCTATAACTCCATTTGTTCTTTCTTTATTGAAAAGAGGGTCGCGGCACCCAAATTTATTGAGAAACGAAAAAATTACAGGAGATATTTACAAATGAAGAGGTGAGATGTGGGAGATATCACCATCTCTAGCATGGTTATGATGGGAAAATGCACTTTAGACTACGGATTTATCTCTCACCCAAAAAAAAGAAGAAGAAAAAGACGGATTTATCAACCTGTAATGCTGACCATTATGATAGGAAAATGCATTTAGACTTTAGATTTAAGGAGTATTTAATGGTATCATCTCAAGCATCCATGTTAGGCCCTCCATCTCTCTTCTCTTGCTCTTCCTAATTTATAATTGGGAAGGGAATGGCCTTCCCGCTCTCTCTCACTTGTTGGAAAGCGATGCTTATTCCCATCACTAGGTGCACTCATCAACTCAACGTGTTGCGATTCTCTAAAAGCACAAGCCCAGCAATGAGCAAATCTGGATGTTCGGGCTCCGCCACCCTGTCACCATTTGGGAGGGGTAAAAAAAACCTTTTTGGCATAATCCCGTCTTTGACTTGGCACATGCGTGAATGCGGGAGAGCAAAGACGGCCGGTTCTCAGAAAATCCTTGGAGAGAGGCAGAGCAAAACGCCGAAGCCATCGGGACTTCCCACGACACGAGTCTTGGATCGAGTCCATCAGAGCACCGGGATGCGTTCAGCATAACTTCAGATTTGTGCATTACACGTGGATTTTATTTATTACGAACCAATTGCAACATGCATGATGAAGATTGATGGAGAATTGGGTCCTCCTTCAAACGAATAAAATCATGCATGATGATGAACAACATCCGGGTACAGCGGAAACGTTGTGCTCGCAAAAGGGTTAGTACACAACGCATGGCAGAATTTCTTCAAATCAAACGGTCATTATTTCTGTATCGGCTCCAATTGCCGGCACATGTCCTCTACCTCAAACGGCCAATTTAGGGCCTGTTTGGTGTTTCTTGTTTTTTTTTCTATCTTTGCAAATTAGTGGGATATCCGATGGTGATTAATGTTGAAATAGTATTTATACAGAAATTCTGCTATTTCTTTTTTCACTCTCTTTAAAAGTAATTTGCTGCCACAAAAATTCCAAAGAATTTACAAGCAATTTTAGAAGCAAAAGAGTTGATCATATACAGAAAACCGAAGAAATTTAGACAATAGCAAATGAGACTTTAGCAATTGATTATTAACTTGGGAATTAAGGAGGAACTCAGCAATCAAGGCTCTAATGAGGACAATGAGATGCAATTTATGGAGGTACCATGGTCCGTATAATTTGCACCATCAAACAGAATTCTGCACAAGAGATTCATGACACGGGTTTTACCAGTTGCGTAGCCTTTCTTGTTATATATTTGCACAAATTGCAAATTTCTTTTCAGGTGAACCTGGGGCATTACTTTTTCATGGATTGACACTTGGATTTAGTTTCAAATGGCTAACTACAGACCAAGCTTAAGTTTCTCGATGACCTACAAAGTGATATCCCTGGTAAACTAATGAATGTATTACGAAGATATATGGCGATGATACAAGCATGTGTTTAGTCCCATATTGACTAAATACTAGATAGATCTTGAATTTTCATGTACGACCAAAGAATCTAGAAATATCAACTAGGATGGATACTCAAATATGTTATCTATCGGTTACCGAATAGATCCAATAGCTAATATGCTTAATACTTTTGTATTTAATGTACATCCAAATTAGGAATTCCATGAGATAGTAGTGAAGAGACTCTTATATTGACGGGGTAATCTATAGAACTTTTCTTGGTATTAATAAAGTTTAAACTTTAACTGAATGATTGTAAATTATATTATAAATTATTATATTAGTTGAGCTTATTTTTCTCATTTTTTTCTTAGGTGTAATATGTTCGTGCATTAGTGAAAAAAAATAGAGGATTGGATTGTTCATTAAATTTTTTTTGTATTTTTTGATGTAGTTTCATTTATTTTAACTTGGATTATTATATTTGTTGAATGGCTGTATTATTATTTTTGAATTATTGATGATTATGTTATTATTTTTGAATATATTTATTATTTGAGTTGATATGGATTGTATTATGAAAATTATCAATGATGATTTTAATTAACTATTTATATAAAAAATTAAATAAATAAACAATTAAATGGCCGACCAAAGAATAACAAAAAAAAAAAGAAAGGACACATTCTGCATGTCTGGGTCAGCCACCTAAAACAAGCGATTCTAATTATAATTTTAAAATTATTTGTCGATCATGTACTTAGGGGAGATGACTTTCCTTTATAAATTACATATTCTGAAGTCCTACAAAGACTTTTGTCATTTGTATACAAATTTACTTAGGTATTAAGTAACCCAATTGGCCATGCCTATCATGGTGGAATTCAAGTGAAAGACGGGTCACAGAAGGAATTAACTCTACAACAACCTTAGCCAACGATTAGTCATTTTCTTAACCTCTTTTTATTTTCATGATATCTACAGCAATAATATTGACATCTTTACCTTCCAAAAAATCAAAAAAATTATCAACCATGTTTTAGTTTGATTGTTATATATAAAAGTTTTAAGATGAATCAAAAATTAAACATTTCTCAATTTTTTGGTTTCGGCTTTGATTTTATAGTTTTTTCAGTGATAGTTATTATGTTTAGTTTAAAAACCATTTAGTCCTGATTTTGGTTTTGATTTTAAGGAATGTTAGTGGATTTCATGTTCAAGTTAGATTTCAATTTTTTCACTAACTATATTGAATTTATCCTGTTGACATTCAAAATCTAAATAACACCTTCTATCTAGTTTTTCTATTATAAATAATATCAAAGTGGATTCGTTTCATGATCGATGTAAACCAACAAATATAGATCCTTTAAAATTGACCACGAGTCAGTTATGATATTTATGATTAGATTTGAATAGATTTGAATTCTTAATCTTTCAAAAAAATATTAGGACTTAAATAGAGGGTATATGAGAACTATATGAGTACATATTTAATCCCAAATAAGCTATATATGTATTAGGTAGATATTAGGTACTTATGTAAAGCCAAAAATTTAAATAATATATTTTGATTAGTTATTTTAGATAAGATCTTGTAGAAGATATATATCCTGATAAAAGATATATATTAAATATTTGATTTTTTGGAAAGGTGAAATTATTGTGGACATCATAGAAATAAAAAGAGGCTAAGAAAATGACTACTCATTGACTAAGATTGTTGTGGAGTTAACCCTTTTGGTCCATCAGTCACTTGATTCCCTCCAAGATAGGCATGGCCAACTGTGTTACTTAATGCCTAAGAAAATTTAAATTCAAGATGGCAAAAGTCTTTGTTGGACTTTAATTAGGATATGTAATTTGAGGGAGGAGAGTGTAATCCTTTGTAGTGCACCATAACTTGTGATGCATCACATTAGCCGTCTATCATGTGATGAATGATCAAACTAATAATATACATATGGCATAGACCGTATATATATATATATATATAAATTGGCCGTTTGAGGTAGAGGACATGTGCGTTGTTAGCTAGTTATCCACGTGCACCATTGAGGAGCCGGTTCTTTTAGGAAGTCATCTCCCCAAGTGGTTGACCTAGAAATATGGAAAATGTCCTCTCGTTTTATGGCGCTCTTAGGTCGAACTGGGGAAGGTGACACTATAGGGCTTAATCAAAGAAAAGGAAGTTTAACTAGGCATTAAATATGCAGCCCCACATAGAAAGATGGACACAAATATGATCCTGTGATTCGTCGAACATTTTTTTTCAGTACCAATGGAGTGTCTAACTCATTTTATGTTATTCTGAAACCAATTAGGTACCTGAACTTGTCACTAGCTGGTGCAGCTTAGCTGTTTGGTACCTAACTCTTTCAGCAAAGTCACAGGCACAAACCTGAATGGTGATGAGTAATCACCCATGTTCGCAAGAAATTGACCATTCAGTACTTGGACGGTTGGACAATAACCAACTTTTATTTACGAAAGATAGCATGACCATAGGATATGCTGCCTCTCAGGCAAATTTTACAGAAAAGAGAACCAGTCACCTTGGCTCTTCTTCCAACAAAGCAGTGAAACACACAACCGAAAGGTCTTCCATAGTAATTACTAGACTCCTGCAATCATCAAACGGACAAAAGAAAGCTGCTGCTGCTGGTGCTGCTGAGTACATCAATTTAAGTTGCAGGCATCCACGCAATTTTCAACTGCGGCCATATTGCACCGGCGAATGCGTACTTCACCACTCCCTTCTAAATGGGCATCGTTGCAGCGGTTGATGCGGATATTACCACTCTTTTTGGCATAAATATTATTGCACCGATGGATGCAGATGTTCCCACTTCTCTCAATCTGGACGCCGTTGCACCTATGAACTCTGATGTCCCGCCTCCGTCAACGCGAAAACCATTGCACCGGTGGACGGAGATATCACCTCCGCCCTCAACATCGATGTTGTTGCACCGGTGGACGGAGACATCGCCGATGCACTCAACGCGGATGTCGTTGCAACGGTGGACAGAGATTTCCCGCCACCCTCGACGTGGATGTTGTTGCACCGGTGCGCGGAGACGCTGCCACCACCCTCGACATGGATGTTGTTGCACCGATGGACGGAGACATCACCACCGCCTTCGACGTGGATGTTGTTGCACCGGTGGATGGAAATTTGCTGCCACCCTTGACGTAGACGTTGTTTTGACGGTCGATGCAGATGCTGCCGCCACCGATGACTTTGAGGGCGCCCATGTTGTATTTGATGGTGTCTTCTCGGACGCTAATCGGCGAGCCTTCTACGATGACGATGAATTTGCCATCGTTGTGATATGATGCAGTTAGATCGCAAAGCTTGCAGCTGATAGACAAGCTGAAAGGATCGGGGATGGTACACGGACCACCACATCTTGGGCACGGCAAAGTAGGTTGGAGAGGAGCCACAACAGGATCTAGTTCAGCTAAAGAGGGATATGATATCTGGTTCTTGAGAGCCATGCACTCCAAGTATCTGTGGCTCTTGGGCGAGAGAGGAGAGATCAGAGAGAGGAGAGAAGAGGGCAGGATGTGAGTTCTCCCTTTCTCAGCCGAAGATTTAAAGGAGACTTCTAAGGTTACAAGGCTGCACCCTTGAACGGGAGAGAGGCAGAGAGCGGAGGAAATGGATAGTGACAGTCAACGCCTCCACCCGAAATATAATAGTATAATAGCTTTCACCGCGTGGGAGCCGCGTGGTCCTCATCCGTCGCACCGTATATCCATGGCCTGTGATCGGTTGTGGAATGGGACAAGAGACGGTATGAGCCAATAAGGCCACTAGATTTACTTTCGTGGCACGTCGATCGCCAGTGCCTTCGTTCTTAAGGAATCCATTCCTCAATATATATTTTTCCCTTCTTTTTCTGCCTTCGCACGCTTTTGTCAAGTAAATGATGACTGGTGACATTTTCCTAATACTTCACCGCCCGCTTTGAAATGTTCAAGGTGTATTTAATATTTTTTTATTTTTTATAAATTATTTATATTATCAAGAGATAAATAGTGTAATTGATTGGATCGCCTCCCTATCATGGAGCATCTAGACGAGATACTGTGAATGGATATTCAAAGTATCCTTTATCATTTGGTGATGTTTATTTTTTTGATGTTTGTGATTGTATTATATTATATTTATATGGTTAATTCATTTATTAATAAAAAATAAATAAAATCATAAACATCAAGATAAAGATATATTTATGCTATTATTTTACTTATTTTAAAAAATTATATTTATTTTTAAAATAAAAATTTTATTTTACTATTTTAAAGATAAGAAATTCATGCTTTTATCATCACGACTATTGTCATTATTTTTACCATAATCATTGATATTGTTCTATCATCATTATCACTATCATCATTGTCACCATCACTATTATTAAAATCACTATCATGGGCATTACTATCTTCACCAAACCATCACCATTATGGGTCTCTATACCACCATTATTAATTATTACTGCCACCGCCACTATAATCCACCATCTTCACCACTATTATTATCATCTTGATGATCATTACCGTATTATGTTTAAAATATCAAACTACATCAAATATTTTATATTTAAATTTAAATAAATAAAATAATTTTATTTATAAAATAAAATAAAGAAATGATGAATAAATTTATTAAATTTTCTCAATATTTATTTTCTTCTCTTTTCTGTCATTTCCTACGTCGATATGTTTTTTTCAATTCTAAAATAATGGTGAATGGTGACATTTTTTAATGCTGACATAACCTACATGTGAAATGTTTAATTTTAATTTTTCTGATGACGATGATCTTAGAATGAAAAAATAAATAATATATAAAGACGGTCGATACCACTTGCTCCCATGGCAGAGAACCTAAATAAAACGTCTTTGGACTACAGCTTGTCCCCATGTTATAGTTGCAGAATGAGCTCCTTGAGACTTTTAAGATTTATATTTTTGTTTCATAGGATAGAAATCATTTGGGATCTGTTTGGATTTAAAATTTTATAAAATTTATGAAGTGAGTCAATACAACTAATTAAATTAAATTGAGTTAGATTTATTTTATAAATATCTAGAAAATTATTAGAGTGAATCGATCTGGTCATCCAAACAAATTCTTGATTGAGAATGTTTTGATGAAGCAAATTAAGTACTTATTGATGTCTATCCACTGCTTCAACTTAGATGAGCAAGTGCGGCAACATTGTCGCAAGCTGCATATAAGATATCCTATACCCTTTCTTTCAGGTTTTTTCTGCTAGAAAGTAGGAACATCTTCACATCCAAACTGTTGTACATACAGGGCCGATCCTGATATTTTTTAGATCTGGAGCCAAATAAAAAAAATAAAATTATCTCTATTAAAATTAATATATTTTAAATATTAATTATCATTAAAAAATTAATCTATGTATATTTGTAATA
>KE505091.1:356221-372942 GCA_000441515.1 Elaeis oleifera
TTTCCTCCTCTTTCTTCCATGGTAAAACAGAGGAGTAGAGGACTCCTCTCTTTTCTTCAACGGAAGAGGGGACTCTTTGTCCCCTCGTTCCTGAGGCAAGAGAGATCCTCCTCCATGGCCAACACTACCCACAACTGAAGGGGCAGTGCCCGACGACCAGACGACGACAACCACAGGCTCCAATGACCGACGGCGGCCCAATGGTGTCGGAAAGATTAAAAAAAAAATAGAGAAACTTGCTCAACTATGATTTCAAAATTTTTTTGACAATAAATCACCAAAAACTCAAGCTTAAAATCTATAGCAGATTGAAGGAGAAGGATTAAAGAGATTTATTAGATTTTGATGGATTTTGATCTGATTTTTTGTGTCCAAAGTAAAGAAGAACCATCGGTGAACACTAAACAGCAAAACATAGAGAAATCAAAGAATTTTATGATGATTTTGTGAGAAAAACTTAAAGATTAAGGCTTTTAAATAGATTTTAAACAGATCTTTGATCCTTTGAATATTTCTACTGTGGGGCAATGGAGCTGAAAAGCCGCTGGGGCCTGGGAGCTGTTGGGACTTGGGAGACGATGTTTGGTTTTCCAAAATGAGAAAAAATTGAGGGCCTGGGGCGGTCGTCCAGTCCGACCTGCCCTAGGGCTGGCCTTGCATACATAACTAATCGAAAGAGATATCTAAAATCTAGAATGCACTATGATGGCCACTTGATCAGGTCCTTGTGCATTCTAACTGATATTGCATATAAATCAGCTTTCGTATCATAGATGGACATGTGGCAAACAATTCTATAAATATTTGAATTTTGGATGGTTATATCTTTGCAATCTAAAAATGGAGGGATGATTATGACAAATTTAAATCCAAATAAAAAAGAAGATGATGGCTTACAAGGAGAGAGTTATTTCTCATGCCTTGATTTTCACCTTCAACTATAACGTATCCTTGCTCTATACCTATATAAATAGGGCCAAGCGACCCCAAAGGAGAAAAGGGGTTTCAAAGGAGAAATTTTCACAACTTAAACCTCTCATGGTGAGAGACTCTTAAGTCCTTATCCTTTATTTACTTTCTTTCTACAGGTCCACAGATCTGTGAGCATCCAAGGCTAAGATCGAGGCTGAGGTGAAGATCCAATCTCATTCAAAGGCTGAGCCCCAAGATGGAGCTTATTAAAAAATCGAGCTCATTAGAAGGCCGAGGACAACATAGACTGACCTCATCAGAAGGTCGAGGATAGTAAAAGGTCGAGCTCATCAAAAAATCGAGGGCAATAGAAGATCGAGCTCATCAGAAGGTTGAGCTCTCGACGCCGAGCTCATCCAAAGGCCGACTTTCTGAAATTGAGCTTTCAAAGCTAATCTCTGATGATCGAGAGATCGATCATCAGAAAGTCAAACTCATCAAAAACTGAGGACATCAAAAGGTCGAGCCTTCAAAATCGAGTTGATTTAAAGGTCAACCTCCAAAAGTCAAACTCCAAAAGCTGACCTCCAAAGGCCAAGTTTCCAAAGCCAAACTCCTGAAGACCAAGCTCCTCAAGATGCCATCCTACTCAGTCAAATGGGCGATTCTTCGAATCTCCTAACAACTTGTTTGAATATGATTTAAAACCCAAGAATCAGGTTTAATAGCGTAAAGATTCTAACTAAACCGTCTACGGTTCCACTTTTATATAAAAAATATCAAGACGACTCTAGGGTGAGCCCAATTGGAGAAGAGGATAGCATGTCAATACTTTCTCTCCCATTCTCACTCTCTTTTATCTATTATTTCAAGCTTCGGCTAATTTAAACATCAAAGGATCCTCCACCGAAAACTTCTGATGAGTGCGGACTTTTCTTGAAGATTCTATTCGGCATCTTGGATCCTGGATGGTGTCCAATTAAGACTACATCAGCACCAAACCGGAGACTTATAGCAATACTAACGAACAATGTGATGATATGATACCATCCTTGTAGTTGTCGTGAAATACTATCCGAGATCATGACCGAGGGTCATAGCAACCACCGCACACTTATAAAAGTTTTTCCATAAGCATGCAAGGCACCTCATCACGATATCAATGCATCATAGCGAAATAAATTCATATAATTATTATTCAACTTTAATTTAAATAACTAAATCAAATATCTTATATCCAATAAAGTTTCACTAAAATAATATAAAATAAATCTAAATTCAATGAAGCTGATAGTGTCAAATCTTACCTCTAAAAGCTCTCTCCCAAAATTAGTGCCCATGCTCGTAATTAATTTCTGAATCTGAAAAATAAAGAGAGGTAATAAGCTAGACAGCCTAATAAGCAATGAATATCTCAACTAGATATTTCAGATATTATCATATGATATGATATTCAAAATAATACTATAAATAAACATAAAGACATATTTCATGCTTAATAAAATAAATATTTTAAATATTCATATATATGTATGATCATAAATTTGATACAAGTCAAAACACACATAACTCAACAGCTTGAACTACGACTACACTTATCCTTATGGCAAAGCCCAGAACAGAGTACCAACATATAAGCCCTATTGGTAGGGTCTAAAAAGCAATGCACAATCTCCATTGACAGGATCCAAAAATCAATGCACAACCTTCATTGATAGGATCCAAAATATAGTTAGATTGAGAGCACAAATCTAATCCATATTAAAATACTTTGTATCATAATATATCATAATTTTCACTGAACATATGCATAATCAATAACCATAATATTTCTAAAATATCAATTTTTCAAATCACTTGCTATTCAAGATACAATTTCATAAGTCATGTATAATTCAAAAAATAATTATTTACTTTCAAAATAAATTATGAAATGTCTCAAGAAGATGGTTCATCACTTATCTTTTTCGCAGAACACTGAATGAACGGATTGATTAACCTTGAGGAGATTCTTCAAAACTTAATATTTAAAATTATATTTTTATATTAATTCTAATTCATAACTAATTCAAAATAAATCTCAAATCAAAATTTCACTTAGGATCGGACTCTTCACTAAACTTGATTAAATCGTCAAAGAAAATTCTTTACCGAGCTAATCTTAGAAAGATAACTTTAAGAGAGAGAAATCCATCAAGAGAGAGGAAATTCAAAAGAGAAAAAAATTCTGAAGAGAGAAAGTAGAGAGAAAATTGAAACTTTTAGAGAGAGAAAGTAGAGAAAAAATTGAAACTTTTAGAGAGAGAAAATTGGGGTTCAAACTCAGAGCAGGGAGAGATGGAAGAGAGAGAAACTCTCTTTTCTCTTTTTTTCTTTTCTTCATTTTTTCATAAGAAATAGAGGACCCGTGCGGTCCTCTTCCCTTTTGCTTTCACGAAATAGGGGAGGTCTTCCTCCCTTGTTCCCAATTTCTCTCTCTTCTTTTTTATTTTATTTTTTTCATAAGAAAACGGAGGACCCGTGCGGTCCTCTTCCTTTTGCTTTCACAAAACAAGGGAGGTCTTCCTCCCTTTGTTCCCGAAGCCAAGGTGGCTTCCTTCCCGTTGGCAAGACTCGCAGCCGGAGGAGCAGTGCACGATAGGGACTGGTGATCTAGGTCCAGCGACCGACGATGGCAACCGACGACAAAAACCAAACAAAAGAGAAAAATAGGAAACTCAGAAAACAGAAATTTCAAGGGATTTCTAGCAGAAAAATTTGGCAAAACTCATGCTTAAGATTTACAAAGATTAAGAAGAAGATATGGGAGGGATTTACCTGCTTTTGGCTAAGATTGATTGGATTATTGATGGCTAAAGCAAAGAAGAGCCACCGGTGAATAGGGAGAAATCAAGGGATCTTGACGGCGATTTGTATGGAAAAAGAACTAAGAAGTTGAATCCTTTAAATAGATTTTTAAGAGAAGACTTTGATTTATTCTCTAAATCCTAAGAATTTTAGGATTTCTAATATGAGAAGAACTCCATCGGAAGTTTAACGCGCGATTCTCTTTCCACGCTAATTTTCAGCACGTGCATTGCACCTGCTGGTCTAATTTTTTTTTTAGTGGGTTTGTTTAAAATTTTTGGGTATTACATTATATCCTCCTAAAATAAATTTCTGGGTTGGGCCCCTCATCAAATTGGTGCTTTCAGCAATGCGCGGCAAACTCTTGGACTTCGGATCCACCCAAGTTTCCAAAGCCCAGTGATGTCCGAGAATTTGAGCTTCTGGTATCCCCTGAGAAGGACCCATAAGGCATCATAACAGAAGTTAGTATTTAGAGATTGATGGATTTGAGCTTAAGAAGGTGATAGACAATATAGTCCACGAGTTTTGTAGTAAGACAAGTTAAATTTTGTTGCTGGAAATAATTTGAACCAACATTTCTAATTTAGGACCTGTTAGATAATCTTGTGCAATCCAATAGGACTCACAGGAACATAGAACGGGCCAGACCTATATTCGTAGAATTTACAGTAATTTTTTCAAAGTGGACCAACTCGAATCTCATAGAAGATATCCAATTGAAATGAATTGGAAGATCTTATCTGATTTATTCTCCATCCTATAAAAATGAATTAGAAGAGATCTAATTGATATGTACTGAATTAGATCGCATATTCTATAATATCAGAAATCCTATTTTCAATTATGAGAATCTAATAGAGGTATTCGCCCTTTTAACGGAGTATTCATCCACATCCATGCCTTCTAATTCGCGGAAAGCTTCCTTGGATATCACAACAGGCCATCCTAGGTTAAAGGGGAAAAAAATTCTCGTTGGCTGCAAATAAGTAAATGCCATGCCAATACTTCAGAAAAACTGATACTTGATAGGTAATTATGTGAGGATTTTTCCTCAAGAACCGGGTAAAATACATATTAATGCGCTATACATGGCAGACAAGTGACCTAGACCATTCCTAGGGAACTGGGATGCCCAGCCATTGGCCTAGCTGACTAGACACTTGATAAAATAGTTTCATAGTAGAGGCCGAACTCATGATGCACCACATTGATGTGGTGCATCATGAGCACCATCCATCGTACGATGGATAGCTACACATGATCGTGCACGTTATGCATCGCATTGCTTGCATCCACATACGATCGGTCATGTATGGCATGCATTGCACAGTTCGCATCCACATACGGCCGTCCATCTTATGATGGATGGTGTTTGCGATAAACTATACCATGCAGTGTACTGTAAAGGATCTACGCTCTTCATAGTGTAGCAACATCGGAGATAAATGGTACTACTCCATGGTTGCACGAATATGAATATTTATTCGAGCATGGTGTCTGTGTGTTATGGATGGATGGGCATTGCTTCTGACTTTCTAAAGCAAAGGGCAAGAAGGCCAGTACATTATTATGGATGGATGGGTATTGCTTCTGGCTTTCTAAAGCAAAAGGCTAGAAGGTCAGTACATTGTTCCCCTATAAACTTATGAACATGAGTGCATGATAACGGACAATACTTTTTAAGGATGAAATTGAGTCGAGTTAAAGATTTATGCTCGATTCAATTTAAAATATTCAAATTCGAAATTCGATTCGAGATCGGTAAAGTCTTGATATTTTAAGTCCAAATTTGAATCAATAGAAAAGAATAAAATTCAAATTTGACTTGACTCGAGATGAATATTAACTGAATCTTGCTAGAGCTCGAATTCGAGCTCGAAGTGAAATTTTAATCTATTAATAATATATATTAATATATAATATAAATAAAATAATATTATTAAATATATATGAACTCATGTTGGTTTGCGAGTTTTTGAACCAAATATTTTACTATCCTGATTCTACATGAAAATTATTAAAGCTATTTGAATAAGATAATAATCAAACGGAATCACGTTTTAACTAAAAGGGAGCTTCAACTCATTTTTGCAAGCTTAGTATTTTCCCAGCACTTCACATGACGTCTGAATTGAAATTTCTATTCCACCGTCCGCGAGAGTAGTCAAGCACTTAAGCTATCAAATCTAAAAGACCATAACACCTCCATCCTCTCCCACAATTCTTCATCGTCCAAGAACCCACCCAAGAACGAAGGGCAAGATCGTCTTTTCAACGCCTCATCTCCCCTCCTCCGGCGACTGCAAGCGATGCCAAATGACCCCAGCTCCTGCTCCCACTGGTGGCACGCCCCGTCTACCTCGTCGCTACCGTGGCCCTCGTCGTCGCCGCCCTCTCCTCTTCCTCCTTTTCCTCGTCCGGCCATCGTCCGCCGTCCGGCGATGCGACTCCGAACGCCACCGCCTGGCCCCGACCCGCCGCCGACCTGTCGCCAGACGCTGCCCTAGCTCTCCATCACGCCGGCTTCCACCTCATGGCCGCAATCCTCCAGATCTCCCCCGCCTCCCTCCTCCCCCCGCCCAGCCCGCTACCCTCTTCGCCATCCCGATGCCGCCGTCGCCGACCTCTCCTTCCCCGTCGCTGAGCAGCTTTTCCACTACCACACCGTACCGCTCCGCCTCTCCCTCTCCGACATGCTCAAGATGCCCCGTGGCAGCTGCCTCCCACCCTCCACCGCCCAAGAACCTCGTGATCACCGCATCCGACGGCCTCGATCGCTCCATCAGCATCAACGGCGTCCCCATCTCCCACCCCGACGCCTTCCTTCACGAGCTCCACGCGATCCACGGCGCCAGCGGCGCGTTCTACCGATTCGACAGCCAAGGTCCGTCCCGACGCGATCTGCGACGCAAAGACGCCCATTGGTGCGCCGCCGGTGGTGCCGTGGGCCAGGGTGGTGCAGGCGCTGGGGGTGCGGGGATACGTGTCCTTCTCCGTGGGGCTCAGCGCGGTTATTGACGCGGTTGCCCGCGACTCGCTGGCGCTAGACCACGTTACGGTGTTCGCGCCGCAGGACAGCGGGTTCGATCACGTGGCATCGCCTGCTCCGCTGCTGGAGCACGTGGTGAAGCGCCACGTGGCCGTCGGGCGGTTCGCGTACGGGGAGCTTGCGGCGATGCCCGTGGGGCAGCCGATCCGGACGCTGGCCAAGGACGCGGAGCTTCGGATCACCACTAATGGAAGTACCGGCGTGGTGGCAATCGACGGCGTGGAGATCACCGAACCAGAGGTGTACACCATCGAAGGGGTGGTGGTACACGGGATCTCTAGGGCTTTTGAACCGAAGCCGCTCTCTACCTAGTTGATCAAAGACCGTCCGATGTTCGATTTATTTGCTGCATAGACGGTCTATTCAACGTCTTGTTGAAGGCGAACACGGATCACATGGTTGTCATGTTGTGATCAGATGTATGTATGATATAGCAAGTATAATGTTACAATGTATGATATGGATCTGGTTCAAAACTGGACCAGTCCGGATTGAGTTCATACTGGTCAAGTTTGCTGGATTAAATGCAATTGTTTGGTTCATTGAATGGTTATTGATTAGTCTCGTACCCCCAACAAAATACACACCATGAGAGTGTTTGATACAAGATGATCAACTTAAAACAAGAATAATGTAGATGAAGATAATAAAATTATTATATTTGATTGCATCATAGTTATTTTATGTTGTATTGATCTCAAATCTTCTCCATTTTTCAAATCACTGTCCAACTTAATGATGTGATATCCATCTTAAAGCCGAGAATCCAAATAATTTTAGATTAAAATTTGAGGATAAAAATACCTTTGGATCTAATGATAAGAAATGATATATTAATAAGTCATCAATATATCATACCAATGTTATGTTATATTAATATTATATATTATATTATAATATATATATATATATATTATAATATATTATTAATCATATTATTGTCATATTATAATGGAGTAATAATTTAAAATTAGAGCAGAAATATCTTATTATAGTTTATATTTATATAACACAATTATTTAATATATTACTTCTTGTTATCCTATTTTTAATCAAATAATATTAATATTAATAATAATATATTATAATTATAAATATTAATTATATAGTAATAATTAATATATTTTTTTCGGATCAATAATTTATAAGATTAATAAATAATATTTTTTACGAAATATTATTAAAATTAATATATTAATAATATATTAATTTTTATTATAATATATTTTAAATTATTAGTAATATATTTTTATGAAATATATGAGGGATAATTTTGATATTATATGGTCAATAATTTTGAATTTTTATGAAATATCAAATAGATTATTCGTGAATATCTAAAGACCTTTAATCATTGAACTATGGCATATCAAATACAGTGATATTTGATGAATGGAGATCAGATCATCTCAAAATTCAGATTATCGATGATCTTAAATCATCGTGATGATTTTGTTTGGATCACCAAATGTCATGAAAAAGCCCATTTGAAAATGATCCGCCGGATTCGGCTGGGCAGATCGTTCCGAAATAGGTGCTGAGGTGTTAGAAGGACCAACAAGTATTTCCAGTAGACAAAATCAGTAACTACTACTGACTGTTCTGGATGCGTTTAGCGTGCATAGACAAGCTAGATTCATGTATTATAGTACATGAGGCCCACTTGAGCATCATGGAAGTACGAGCTTCGAACTATCGTGCATACTGTGCATGCCAATATCATGAGGATAGTGACATTGTGTCAAACATCAAAGCCTCAAACAAGTCTGCTGTGAAAAAAACCTTGAGGGCATCCATCGAATCTAGCAAGATCAAGAGAGGAAGAGAGGGATCAAGGAGGCAGCAGATAAGAGCCGAGATCACAGGGTTGTTGGCCCGATCTCGATGGTATTAATCTAGTCATGATGGAGGCATCTCCTTGTCTTTTGAGATTAATCTAGTGTGGTGGGCCAGTAATTTACAAAAGTAGAAAATCAAATGGCACATCCACATGTAATTAATATCGTCCACAGCTCTACGATATAACAATTAGCCTCACGTAACTGCACACATACATACAAAATAAATGAAAAACAAGAAGAAAATGATAGCCATGCTTGCAGGATATTGTGAATCGTAGTAGTCACTGTCAGCTGATAGCAGCAACTATAAAAAAGACTCTTAACATGTAGGATTTTCTCTTTTAGAAATCTAAAGTAAATGGTTATTTCACTATATCCATAAAGATAAACAGTAGAATAAGACATTAGGCAATATTAGTTTACAAGGTTTTTTTCTTCTTCTTCTTAAGGATATGCCCGGGTGCTTGTTAAGCAAGCGAGAATAAGACCAACCACAACGGAATGGTTTAGAAGAAAATCTAAACTCAGAAAAGGGAGAGCAAATGTCAAGAAGGTGGGGCATGAAGTTTCTTTTTAGAGGGAGAGTTTTTCCTTTTGACTTTCAAGCGGTGATCTGATAAGAAATTATAATTTAAATAAACAGATGGGTTCGGGCAACTCATACCTTGCCTAGAAAGATATTCCTTTTATAAAATATTTGCCTTTTATAGATTCTTGAACAAAGTGACATCATTGTTTAGCCTCAGTCCATGTCCTGGCATTACAGTTGGCTCCATGGTTGGTTATGCCGGCCGAGCAACATGACAAGATTCGATAGACAATGACAAGGCATCATAACTGAATGACAGCACACCAAGAGATCATTCAAACCGGCTTATATTATTATATCATCACCAGCCATCGCAAATTAAGCCATCACGAGTGTGAATATAAAGCTGTATATGTACAAGGAACTATGCTAACACACATCACACCATTCATCTCAAAACTTCATTGGTTTAATGTAGTCCCAAAACATACTAAAAACCGTGCCCCATAACATATGACAGCAATGGACTACGTAGAGGTGAAGGGAAGAAGTAGTCTATCAGATATTAAATTCCACTATGTGCCTTTTTACATCACGAAATCCGGTTAGAGAGAGAATAAGGTTTGAGGCAAGAAAGAAAGGCCGTGGCTTCTCTTCTAAGTTCATCTCCGGGCTGGGAATCCACCCCTTCTACCAACAAGCCCTGCAAAGCAAACACGCGAGTTAGTTAAAAACAGACGGAAGGTGGGGAACTACTTGTTATAGTACATAGCTACAGGAAGAAGAGCGAACAGAAGAGACTTTGAGCCAAAGAAAATGACTACATACTCATTTCAACTGAAAAAAAAAAAAAAGAAAAAAAATAGAAGGGTAAAGGTAAAGCAACCTAGAGAAAAAGTTTCTAACAGAATGCCCAGATTAAAAAGAACTGTACTGGGAACAACAGCTCAGAAGAACCTATGTTGTAATTTACTTGAAGTAAATATCTGGGAAACAAACTTGCCTACAGATCAGTAAAAGATAACCAATTTTTCAACTGGAAAGCACCGGATAAAGCACAAAATAAAGGAAAAATGGTTACATATACAAGAAATATTTCTTAAAGAGTTTCTAAAAGAGAGTGAACTGGTGACATCAAATAAAAGACAGTAGTTTGAAGAGAGAATTGCAGAGTCATAGTGATGCTCAAAACCATCTTCTAAAAAATAGAAACCCAGACCCAGCAATAAAAAGGGGAAGCATCCTTCTCTAGTTGCATTCAAAAAGAATGTAACCCAGTTGACAAAGGTTGAAGAACTCAAATTCTTCGCCTGAGAATGTAGAATGCTATCTGTTAAGAAAACAGAAAAAGGAAACAACTCCTAAGTTGAAGTAAATAGATTTTTCTGATTAGAACCAGTAGACAGATTAAAAAGGACGAAAAATCGAGCACAAGCAAAAACACAAATTAATATGAAAAGAAGGGAAGGTTGAATAAAATTTAGAATAGTTCGATAGAATTGCTTACTACCAATAAACCCAATTCAACAAGAAGGAGCCAAAAAAACCTCTATCAAGGAAAAGAAAAAAGCAAGAAGAAAAACGCATGATGCTACCAATACAGCAGATAATGATTGAAGTAGATCTACTAATTCTGGGAGACTAACAGAGATCCCCCAATCGTAGAAGGAAAAATATATCTATGTACAAAACACATAGATCTAATGTTAAATAAGATGTTCGGTAAGCCAGAAATCCTAATTAAACACATTAAAATCATACAGGGCGTAGAAATAAATGCGAGCTACCCGGGGAGTCAGAAAGGCAAAGCAACAAATATGCTCAAAACATAATTGAGCCGGATTTGAAACGGAAACCCCATCAAAATCGCATCTTTCGCGGCCTCTCACCTTCACCAACGACCGGTGGTGCGCATCTTTCGCGGCCTCTCACCTTCACCAACGACCTGTCGCACCACCGGCTGGCAGTACGGCGGCTCCTCGAAGAGCGAGAGGGACAACTGCTTGTGGCGAGGCCGCCGATGTCGAAGAGGATGACGCCGGACGACGGATCGGAGACGAGAATCCCCTTCACGGGGAGCCAGAGGAAGAGCTCCTCCTGGGAGAAGCCCTCCACTCCCCGAAGCGCGCCGTAGCTGAGGTTGCCGCGAACCACCTGGTCGAAGTAGGCGAGCTCGTCGTACATCGCGTAGCAGGGCCCATCGAGCCGGACCTCGAGAAGGCCAGACTCCCGGTCGAGGTCGAACGACTCGACCGTCTTTGGGACGAGCCCGGCCGGGAGGCCGTGCTCGCGCAGGAGCTCGTGGATCGAGCCGTCGCCGTCGGCGGCGGCCGCAAGGGCGGCAGAGGCTCATGAGAGCTATAGTGGCTAGAAACGTCAAAAGGATCGAGAAAGGCAAGAACTTTGCCATGGATGATTCCATGGAAGAGGAGGAGGAGAGAAGGGTTTAAGGAGGGGTTTAGAGAGAGAGAGAGAGAGTTGGGGAGAGAAGGATTATGAGCAGTTTCAGGGCAAAGAAGAAGGCAAATTGAAAGGTTGGTGAAAAGGTATCGTAAAGAAATCTTAAATAGCTGGTGGGACCCCATCATTCGATGGGTATTTTGAACCGGAATAGAAGATAAAAACAAGTGCGTGACCGGTATACCCCAACGTGAACGGACTGCAACAGCCCGATTACTCGGTTCTATTAATAAGCAACATAAAATATTTTTTTAAATTTATTTAATTCGAAATTTACTATTGGGGTTAGTTAGAAATTATATTTTAACTTTAGATTCCAGAATCTTATATGGTATTTTTTTTTTTAACTGCTAGGTACCATAGCTAAACCTTACCCTTTCAGCATATTGGTGGATAATACCTCGATTTATACGTATTGACGAATATTTCGATATACGTTACTTATTTATGGAATTTTCCTTCCTTCCAAACTCGTAGAGAGACCAACTCTTAATTCTCCTTCTTTTTTTTTTTTTTTGTAAAGTAAGTCTTAGTTCTCCTTGATATTAGCTTCGCGGCAAGGTGGTCTAAAAATTAGGCTGAAACAAAGTACATAAATTTGTCCTTATTAAGGTACAAAAACAAGTACATAAATTTAACGTCCCAAAAAATACAAATACATAAAATTTTGAGTGAAGTAATAAAATAATTGTAACGGAGAAGAGTTGATGAAAACGAATAAAACACGATTGCAAGCTTGGCTGTCTATGGTTGTTAAACACCAATAAAATAATTATCATGGAAAATTATAAAACCACATTGCTCCTAATTTAGGTTGGCTTCACGTGCCATAAGCTGTTGTTGATGCCAGTTGGCCACATCATGTTCTCTTGTATGTAATAAATATATAAAGATTTTAAGGTTATAAAGGGTGTAAGCTAGGTGATCACGGGCCCAGTCGTTTCTAATATGAATCGTTGGACCGGCGGAACGGCGGGGAGCCTTCTATTTTGGCTTGTTTGGCATGGTGTGGAGAAAGAGGCGGAAAGGAATCCCGTTAGCGGAAGCCAGAGTGGCAGTGGCAGCGTGGCGACAAAAATAATGGAGAAATTTACGAGGGTTTACGAATCCCAAGCTTTGTTATAGGGAACAAGAGCAGAGACAGCTGCGACCTCAGGTGTTTCAACCATCTGGCTCTGTCTTTCTCTTGCTAAATAAGTTGAAGGCACCGTGGGGCAAGTATTATCAATTCCTTTCTTGACCACATTTCCTATAAAAATAAATGGTTGGATAGAAGAATGACCATTATGATAATAAAGAGGCTTATGATATGATAAATTAATGTTCAAAAAAGTCTTTCTTCTTGAATCATCTTAATGGTTAGATGAGAAAGTTAGATATGTATAATAGATTAAATTCTCACATTGGAATAGGTACTAACCATCCCTTCCTGTAAATGTGTTCGATTGCATATTTTACCCATTCATGCACGATTTTGATGTCTATAAGAATACGCTGTTTAACTTTTATATGTTTCAAATCTGACAGATAAATTTATAATATTTTGAGAATTTTTATCTTTTTGGGTTGTGAGAACTTCCATCTTTGAAACTAGATTTTGACGGAACCCATTTTTAGTTAAATTTAATCTTTATATAATCATGCTAATTTTCTTCTCTCTATATACGCATTCTTGATGCACATTTATTGTATTGTTTGTACATATTTACAATTATATATACTCAAAAGCACAATTGGAGCATTATGTGAAATTTTTATGTGAGGGTGCAGTGCAGTTAGGATCGAAATTTCATTCTTTTGGCAAGTTTTCATGACAGGCATCCAATTCATATATATATTACCAATAATTTACATTATTCTATAGGTGTAAAAATGTGTCTATTTTATATTAGAACTTGTGAAATAAGATAGGACGAATAATTGGGTTTATTCTCTCCCTAAAAATGTGGTTCCTGCTTAATATCACCTTACGCATATGCCATGGTTTAATCAACTTTTTAGAAAATTTGTACTACATTTTAGTTCATGCTTGTCTGTGATTTTTGGAAACACTTAGTGGTTGTAATAGTATATTTTCTTTCATTAAAATTTTATCATACATAAGCAAAGTCAGCGAGTCCATCGGACCATCTATTACTATAGATAATCTTTATCCATGCCTCCGACTTCACTTGCGCAATATGTACATGGATATAATGGAATGATGCAAATATGAATCTCAGAATAATGTTACAGGGCTCATTCTCTGCACATGAAACAGTTCATCCAAGCCATGCGGCAAATGGTGATCAATGACGATAGCAGAAATTATTTAATACAATAAGAGAGAAGGGGCATTGGGTCGCTGATGCTTTATTTTTGAATAAGAAAAGAGCAAAAGCTCCACTAGGATTACAAACAAGAGGGCATCGCGTTCTCTTCACAGAAACCCATGGACTGCCAATTTTAAGGTGCTAGATAATCTTTGATTCCCGCTAGGTTGCTGTCCCTACCGCTTATAGCCAGAATTTTTCTTCAGCGAGACTATCTGGTGAAGTGTTGATCTGAAAACATTTATAATAAAATTCTGTCGCAGCCAGGAAAGGCCTAAGAGAACACGATGTGATCAATCGTCCCAGGCACCGAGTGAAATGCACAACAGAACAGATGGTACCAGCCCTCTTTTTTTTTTTGATGGAAATGCTACCAGCTTTTCTCTTCAGCACTCTCTCTGTATTAAGCCTATTGCTGAGAGCTAATCATGGAGGATTAAAGTTGATAACCTAGCATTAATGGGTTCGAGCAACTTTTCATCTGCCCTATTAATGGTCTTTGAAGACTCTTAATGATTTCTTAGCAAAAAAAGAAGAGAAAAGAAGACTCTTAATGATTCCATTGTAGTAGACTATTTGTACCTTCCTTTCCTTTATATGTATTGCATTTTTAATCTTTAATAAAACGAAGGAAAAGTTTCTCACTTCCTCCATTGCCGCCAAAATAAATAAATAAATAAATAACTGTGTAACTTCAGTCTAACATTTATTTCTAGATAGCTATATATCTGAATATACCTTCTATTGATGGTTTATTCTATTCTATACCTTACTACTATGTAAGTCCGTCGTGCTCTTTCTTTCAGGGATCGTTTAAATGAGAAAGCAAGGGCACTTTGGGCAACGAGACCTCGAGGAAGCCGATCCACTCTGAAACATGAGGAAAGCTAGCCAACACCGTCTTATTAGTTTAATCTGGTTCGGAGCTCCAGGCAGTAAAGGGAGAGATTTATCATATGCTACCTCTCGTGGAGGAACACGTCCTTCTTTTTGGCTCCAGCTTCCCTAATGATGCGCCTTAGGCATCAATGATTGAATCCTCAAATTCTTTAATCCCTTCACAGGACTAGCCAGCTAGAGTTGTTTATGGGCGTGAAAGGATCTGTCTATAATCTATCCCATATTTCTTCTCAATTCTCCTTGTCCCTTCCCAAGTGAGTCACCTGCTGGAGGCCAAAGCCAAGTTTAAAAAGTCCTCGTTCCACCACAAGGATAGGCTACTTAAATAAGACCACCCAACTCATGGATATTTGATCGTATGGCTCAAACTGATCAAATTATAATCAGATTACGGATGGTATATTTTAGGAGCAGCAAGGATGCTACTAGTCCAGCGAGAACAGATTGGTACCAAACCGAATGGTGCACAGGTCCTGCGATGGGTAGAATGATTCATGACAGTACGGAAGCTAACATGCGTCGGGGTAGCTGGTTGGAAGAGCTGGGACCACGACTGGCAATCTCATTCAATATCTATACCTCAGCGGAGACATCACTGTCCTTGTTAATCTTGAGCAGCATTAAAAACTACCACGTCTCAAAAATCTAGGCTTGCACCAATGATAACCCTTGTGCATGGCAATACGAGGTTCTTCTAGATTTGGCTGCATGTATTTATCCGTACAATATTAATATATTTGTTGTTATTTTAATTATTTATTTATATACCCATATTCTTTGACTTCATTATATTGGCATCCAATACAGCGTAGGGATATTGGTTAGATGGAGCCGGATAAACCCAAATGAAATAAATGATTTTATTTTAATCATTCAGTTAGAAAGATTTTTATTTTAATTTGGATTTGAAGAAGATAGAAAAATTTCTTATTTCATATTATTTTCAAAGAGTAATAGATATCTCAATTTTTAAAATTTAATTTAATTTTTTTTTTTATGTTTAAATTTATTTTAATTTAAATTTAATCATGAATCAAATATATCGAAGGATATGGTCATTTAGATTTTCATTCCAATCGATTTAACTTTTGCTTTCGATTTTATTTTTAATTACCAATCAAATGTGCTTTAAATTTCTTGACGAAGAACGTGACCATCTGATATCAAGATATACGGACACATAATTCAATCTTTCATGCAAAAGAAAAATGAAGAAAATAAATAAAGAAAAAATATTCAGAAAAATACATCATAATCTTGATTTAAATAGTAAACCAGATATCAGTTGCTAATTTAGAATTTGATTTGGATGCTAATCAAGTTAAAATTGATTTAAAACGGTAATAAATTATCTAAAAGATCTAAGCTGATATTTAAAAATCGTATCAATATATCAAGGGTACCTGATATCAAGATATATCGACATCTTCACATGGATCTTGGTTGCTATGGAAAAGCTTTTGTGTTGGCTACTACTAAGAATAATGCTATAGGGCCTAATAATGCTACCAAAATAAACCTTTGACAACTAGTGAATCATTTGTCGAGGGGATTGGTGTAATTCCAGGGTTGAGCTCCAAATAATATCCCAATGTGTTACGTTTGTTGGGATTTTAAAATATTTTATCTTTTCTTTCTTTAATCAGCGAACGTGTTTGAAACTTGAGATATCTTGCCTTTTCTTTCCCTCAAATTTCTAGAATCTCCTGTCTTGGGAGAGAGAGATCTCACCTCATCGTCCACCCTTTTAAAGGATCGGATATCTCGACCTCGCCTGGATTACCTTACCAGGCATGAAATGCACTAGCCTTTATACGAGGTTAACTAACTAAAATGGATGTCAACTTGATTTTTATTTAAAAGTATGA
>KE505091.1:372962-402933 GCA_000441515.1 Elaeis oleifera
AAAAAAAAAGACTTTTAAATTAACTTGGAGCATCTTCAATGAGTCCAACAATTTCAAGAAAAATTATACACACTGCATGCAATCAATCATAGCAATCAATCATAGTGGCTCATTCCTATAGATCCTATTCATCAAACGCTCATCCTGATGCCTCTCTATAGAAATGAGTGATTACGATTCTGCATGCATGGCCATTTTGTACACATTATTTCTTCAATTAGAAAGGGGACATCACAAGGACAGAAACAAGTAGAGCCTCAATCAAGGGTAGCTGGAATCTGAGGGTGTGCTTCCACCAACCTTCACCTAACAAGCCCTTAAATGAAAAGGAAAAGAAAGATTAAAGCGAGCCATTTGATTATAGTTTACCCCATGGTCCCATCGAATTGTATAGGGTCACGCGAGCCCCACATAAACAAAAGTCATCGTAGAAATTGCATGGTATGAAATGGAGATTGGTTGTTTGCAAAAGTGGGTTCTGTTGGACATGGATTGCAATTAAAGGAAATTGAGAAGAAGAAACTAATTTAAGTTTTAAGAGGTGTCCATGGACACGTTGTGATAAGTGGGGCTGTTATGGAACAATTGTATGATTAATAGGAGCTTTAAAACACTAAAGCAATCCCGTGGATGGTGGGATACGTTGGGGAATAACTATAGCACCGTCTGATGAATAAGCATCCAACGCTTGCCATGATTGAGAAAGGACTGAAGGCAACGCTATAAAAGTATAGATCAACCACGCATAAACTAAGAATTTAAGACACAGCTGGAACTATATTTTTGTTGTCCGGATTTAGCTAAAAGAACCATTCTTTTCTTAGTTTAACCCATAAAGGAAAAGGTTCCACCCCGACCATCAAAAATCAAGCCTAGATCCAAAATCACCTTAGCCTCTTTTTTTTTAAAAAAAAAAACTCATTTTTGTGAAGACAAACATTGCTAGCGATAATATCAAGCATCCTTTTTTTTACAGGACAAACATTCCTTCATTATTAATTTATTACGTTTTTACTGTAAATGATTTAGATGGCGGAAGTCCTCGTCTTATGCTTGTCTGGATTTTTAACTAGATGTCATGCATTTATTACTAGTTACTTCAATCCTGCATATTCGAATAAACATGAGTATCTATGTATAAATATAAAATCAATTTCCCATTTTACAATCAACAGTACCTTGTATGAAGAAATTATCTAGGCATAAATGTGACAAGGCCAATAGACAAAGGGCTAAAAAAATCATTTTCCAAATAATCCAACAATCTCACTCTAAGAAAACCACACCCTTAACCTGAACCATCATTTCTTTCATCCTAAATTTTGTACACCATCCCACATTATGCTTTGCAAGTCAATGTTCATATTTACATTTTTAAAAAAAAAGTCAATGCTCAAATTATTCCCCCAATGAATAATGCGAGGTAGGTCATAATGAAATGAATTAGAATACATACAAGAAACCCATCTTTCAGACAACAACTTTAAATACCGATCCAATGAGCTCCCATGACAGCGAGGCCCAAATAAACTTAATAAGCTTATAAGCTTTAGCATTCAAATAAAGAAAATTCTTTGTGCACCGCCCGTGGTGTAGAAAATCTGACGTGGAGAGCATCCCTTCTTCCTATTAGATCACGTAGCCACTGTTTTTCAATGCGCATTTAATATCCATAGTTCTATTTTTCGTTTAAAATTTTGAATAACGAAATATCTCTTTCTTTCCGAAAAATTATGACATCTTGTGCTGATATTATAACATCCTACATTAAAATTATAACTTTCTACACATGATGTCATAATTTTTCACAAATATTGTAAAAAAAAAATTTTCAATAATGAAAATACCTTTCTCTCTTCATGATATTTTGTGAAAAAATTATTACATCTTATGTAAAAAAATCATAATTTCAACGCAGGATACCATAATATCAGCACAAGATATCATAATTTTTAAAAAATATATATATTTTCATCATTCAAAATTTTAAATAAAAATAATATAAATATTAAATATATATTAAAAATAATGACCACATGTTCCAATAAAATGAATCGGTGAATCCCACATCATATTTTTTGCACCACGAGCAGTGCATAAAGAGTTTAGCTTCAAATAAATCCCGGGTTCCTCAGGTTTTAGCCCACGAGAGATGCAGTATATATTCATTAAGGCCTTAAACTTATTTAAAAGAAACGGCAGGGCTCTTGCAGGCCTGCCAAAACAAGAATACTTTGGCTTCCACTTTTCAGTTTCCACATCATCATGCTTTGTTCTCTGAAATAGCACATCAGCATGATTTGTTTTCGCATCAGTAAACATGACATTTTTTTCACTGAAGTAAAATACGACAAATTACCTACAGAGCCTCAATTACATCATTTCAAAAGCTTTCGCGTGAGTACAAGAGGAAATAGAGGCGCGACAAACCAATCGAAGATAGCGCATATTCAACTGGTAAAAATGTTAGTACTGTGTTACAATGTACATCCACTAGCCATCCATCAGAAGTTCTTTGCCCCAAATATAATACTTGTTGAAATAATCATGTTTTATGAATTTTTATTATATTTTTCTGACGAATAGCTTGCAATGTTTTGCCAGTATTTCAATATTTATTCAGAGAATTTTCTGAATTCTCTTATTCAGTCGAATGCCTTTAATAATTTTAATCTATATTATTTTACTAGTTCACCTTTCCGCCTCCAAGATATTTCCAAATTCCTCCTAAATTTTACCGCAGTCAAGAAGGAATATAATTTAGAGTTGCACACATGACAGCATGTGGTTAAATAATATATCCAGTTCTGCAAGTAGTAGTAGACGACATGTAATGAATTTAAAAAGTACCAGAAAACTTACATTGCATGATATATGAACAGCCACTTGATAATGACACTACTCATCTCACATCAGCAAATTCTACTTCTATCATCAGAAAAGATGATTCTCCCTGTAGAATTGACATAAGGTAGTAACAGATCATAGGATTTGGTGAAATGCCATCCTTTCATTGGTGCATAACATTTAATGATCTACCTGCAAAACAGCACTGAGGTAAATTGCTTAACGTTGAAAGCAAGTAACAAATTTATGACAATGGTGTAACGGGTAATCATGTCATACTTAGCCCATTAAGAAGCTGACTCGCGCTGAGGAGCATCTTGTCTTGGTCTTCCCCGTACAGATGGACCATCCCTCCGTCTCTCGTACCTCCTGCTCTGGTATTTTGAACCACTCCGTTGTTTTGGCTGGTAGGTTGGGTATGTACATGGAATTATCTTCCCATTTATATATTTATCACCTACATGGAAGAACAAAGCATGGAGTTAAATTCATCTAAGAATGATATATAATGACAATAACAAATGTGCAGCACTTAAACTTGCCTCCATAGTCCTTGTTTTTCACATCGATATAGGAATCTGGGAGTACCCAAAGAACACCAGGCAATCCTACACAAGATGCAGATCAATTTATGAACAGATTAAGATAGATGGTAAGAAAATTAGAAAGAATATAAAATCTTTACCAAGATGCTAGCTCACCCTTGAATTTCTCTGAAGTCTCCTCAGATACAGTGCACTGAAAACCAGTATAAGTAGTTGTACTAAATGCATACATGTTCTTCTTAGCTTCCTCCATGCTGCAAAACGCCAGTGTGTCAGAAATGAGACTAGCCTATATGAACTCAGAGAATTGGAATGAGAGCCACGTTTTCTTCCCATCTTCTACTCCTACAATATTTGATAAGCTCTAGTCCTCAAATACACCAGCAAAATGGCAAGCATGTGCATGGTGATCACTTGAATAGCGGTTGAAACATATTAAATCAAGACATGGTTTGCCTATGGGACACGGATATGTCTTTTGCAAGGCTAACATAGTGTTTGGATATCATAATTCGGTAATTACAAAAGGTATTAGTATATGAACCTTAGCTCCATAAGATCACCAAAGACCATGGTTTAGAGTTTCAATAATGAACTTACAAGCATACTAGATCTTGGTGCATGGATTTATTCTAGAGGAAAGAACATTGACTGCATGATTGTGATCCCATCTCCTATGGTTGGTTGGAAACAATTTTGACAATATAAACTTAGCATGCATTTCTCTTCTTTATCTCCCTGGGTCAGCTACAAGAGAGTGAATATAGAGGGGTGTATCTACTAAAAGAGTGGTGAAATTGTGAAAGGATACTTAAACATGCAATTTATGTCCACTACCATGAGTGTCCATGTGAAGGCTTTTGCCTTATAATATCAGAATAAGTGTTGCAAAATTTATCAAGGACAGTCATGAAATCCAAATATATGAAGACATTGAAATTAAATAAGTCCTTACTCTTTTACAACAACCAATACTAGAAGATAAGCTAAACATTTTTGTAATAACAATCCTTATGGCTGTTCTCTAGAACATCTGTAATAGCAGTACTTATTTTAAGTCAGTAATCCATAAGTTGTTTCATTCACGATGTAAAAGAAGAGTTCCAGAATTGTTGTTAGTCCTTGCACAATCATTTAGGCAATATTAAAAACCATCAATTTTCAAGCCGCATAACACCCCTGAAATAAAAACTAGGATTAGTTAAAATCCTTTAGAAGATTTCAACAATTAATACTCCATGTTGACAATGGTCCCTAGGTCCATCTTGTGGAAATATAATTAGCAGTGGAGAAAGTGGGAGTCAGGAGAGGAAGGGAAGGAAAAGGGAACATTCACTACTCTGCTAAAAGAAGACAACCAGACCATCCACATTCCTAAAATTCACTACTGATAACTCCAACAGATTCCTAAAATTTTCAAATTAGATAAATTATCAAGAATCAAATTCAGTCCAAACATCAATCCAAGCCTTAGGTATGGCCCAACCTTATGGCAAGAAAGCATTTTTTTATCCTTGTCCATATTGTCCTGCACATAGTCATGTCCTTCCTTGCAAGGCCTGCATGGTTCTTTTCTTATTTTGCATCATCCACTAGTTTGTAGATTTTGATACTCAGCTCTCATGGCACGAGCTTTAGTTTGAATCATCAAATAACTGTTCATCTTGAAGCCATCAAACAAAATTTTCCTTAGGCCAGGTAAATGCAAAGCAATTGGAAGAACTATAAAATCTACAATCAGAATATTCCTCTCCTTCTAAACCTTGCTTCTTCCTTCTCTTCCTTCGCTGTCAACTATTCCTTTCTTGCCCATGTATTGTTCCCTTACTCCTCTTTTCATCTTCTGTCTTGTTTCTTTCTTTTTTTTTAGGTTCAAAATATGATGTGTTCTTTCCTTTTTCCCACAAAGTTTAGTTTGCAAACATTACCTGAAGTCCATACTAAGGCCTTATAATGTGCTAGTAATTCTAAACCAATAACATGTTGACGTAGTCTGAATGGTGGTCTTACAAGAACAAGGTCATAGCATATAAACTACTTTGTGATACTTATTTATCCTACAGTTGGAGTCCCAAATAATCTCAGTAACCCAGGTGAATCAAGTGGTGAATAATATACCACAAAATCACACAAAACCACATCAAACACTCACATGATAGACTTCTAGAGTGAAGGTGGCTGCCTCCACCATATGAGCAGAATTTCCATCGACTAACTAGGACATATGCCAAATTATCCACAGAGTTGTGTGTTTGCATGAACACTTGTTACAATCAAGGTTCGCCGTCTCAGTACCGAACCCTATACCTGTGCCAACTTGTCATTGTATCGGTATGGGGTCGGTTCAGCATGTTGAGTGTTAATACTCCCCTACTGCATACCAATATAGTACGGTATGCCCCATACCATCCAATATGACAAATCTTGGTTACAATATTCTTGTATTTCAATTTATCACAATGACACAGAGTTAAAGTAATACGGTGTGAATTTTAACCATCACATACGGCAGCTTTGCTAATGTGATGTTTATTTTATCCTTTCATGCATTGATGCATTTTTTTTCCATTTACCTTTTTGACTCATTTGAATCTACCAAACATACAAAAATCAAATTCCATGCCCAGATCACAAGCCACTAAAAAATCATCTCCATATAACTGAATCGGTTGTCCTATTTCACAATTTTTTCTAAGCCACTTTAAATGGATTTGGCATTGGACTATCCCAATGCTTTTATCCCCGATTTACAGGATGCCTTGTGACCTTGAATCTATAGTCTGTCTACAACCCACTATATGAAAGATTCTAACAAAAAGAAAATATTACAAAAGTAATGTCTGCAGTATTATTAGTAGCTAAACTGATGGTTTCACCCCGAGTTTCAATTGTCAAATAATAATTTGATCAACACAATAACATATAATTCAGAAAAATGCATAGGAAATTTAAAACCACCCACTAGTATTCTGGTATTTTCTTCTCTATAAAATTTCGAAGACAAGTATATTAAGAATTCAAGAAAAGAAAACGATAGTCCTTTAAAAAAAAAAATCTCCAGAGAATGTTCAGAACAGATAAACACTTCAAGAGTGACACTAATCATCATGATTACCAGACATTCAGGCAAATGGTCATAGTTCATTAAAAATAAAATAAATAACAAAAATAAAACTACCACGTATCAAGTTGCCGGACATTTGAAATCTTGAAAAATCTTTAGAAAGAGGATCCCTATTCCACAAAGATTCGATCTTTTGAATCTTAAATCCAATTACCTTCCGAGAACGGTGGCGAGAGTGTTGAGGTAGGTCTCGATCATCTGCTCCCGCGTGGGGCGGGGTCCTTAGGAAACTCCATGACGATGAGCCAGTGGTTGTAATCGCATCCAGGCAGCATGATCGTCTCTCTAGGCTCGCTGCTGCTGCTTCTCCTCGAGGAGTACTCGCCGTCCACAGCCATCGCCCGGGCCACCCCGGGCGGAAGGCCGGCCGGTAGCGGGACGAGGGAGGGAGAAGAAAGGAGTTGGGGCGTAGGTCGGGGCGCGGGATCATTCTAGGGTTCGGAGAGGAGAATATTTGGGCTTTGAGGGAGGAAAGGGAGGACGAGCTCATGGTCGCCATTGGAGCAGCAGAGAGAGAGACGGGGTAGGGAAGAAGAGGGGATGGAGATAAGGTTGGGATTGAGGGTTTTAGGGTTTAAATATGCGGACACTGGGAAAGTAGATTTTTATTTCAGGGTGTGTTTCCAAGAACTTGTCACCCTCCGAATTGATGTCGGCATCCGATTCCCGAATTTACTGTAAACTATTTGTATATTTATGTTTTTATAAGCTTCTCGTGCAAAACAACCATTTTACATATGAAACCCCATTCTATGTAAACGATATCAGTTGAGTGTCTGGTGTAAGCCATCCACGGTTCATCTCCGAGATTTTGAATGAAAGCTCTCGATTTTTTTCAAAATTAATTTTGATGACAGTATTATTGATGGATATAGTGGTATTGATTTTATGATTCGAGATCGAAACTCTAAATTTATTGCGGCGAGAGGGAGTTGCCTGGAGTTGCCTGTTTCAGACAACTGTTCCAACTACGGAATTGTAGGCTGTATAGAAAGGCATATCTTTTGCAAAATTGTGACTCGGAGCTGATTGTTTGACAGTAGAGATTGATTCGATTACGAAGATAGAGTGAGAGCTCAGCCTCTAATTTACTCATACGTGATATTTGATATGTGTTTGCAGAGTGCATCTTCGTCGACATAAAATATATGTACAAGAAGATAAATAGCGATGTCGATTGGGTGGTTAATTATGTTGCTAATTATTTTAAAATGGATGATTAGTCTGATATATCAATTTTACCGATATTTTTTAGTGACATTTTTTTTTCTAATTTTTTAGATTGTATTCACATTATTTATATGAATATTTATTTATTTAAAAAAAATTTATAAAATTGGTATTGGATTAGTTCTTCCTCTCCCTGGCCGGCGAGAAGCAAGAGGAGCACAGAAAAAAGTGGAAGTATATCTATCAAAATTGTATCAACCCAAACATGTTCATGGAGGGATGAATGTGCAGTACATATTTAGAGAGAGACAATTTCAAACCAGAAAATATATAAACGTATTTTATATATATTACCCTTAAACTATACAAAAAGCAATTTAGTTTCCCAACTTTTCAAATTTTTGTAATAACTTTAGTTGGACTTCTGTCAATGACTTAAATATGGTAGACTTGTATATATGATGGAATTCTATCATTGTTTGGTTTTAAGAACAAGAAAAAAGAGTTGAGATATATGAATACAAAATATTAATGCTATAATCGATGCAGAGCTATTGATCTGGTACATGATTTTTTTGTCGGAATGAAATGATTTTACTTTTTATTTTTTAATTAGCAACAATTTGTTCATTATATATAATAATTAAATTTAGAATTAAGATATTTATATTTGACTCACCACAGCTCTTCCTTGTCGGGGTTTAGTTAGAATAACAAGACTAGTACGTGTAGATGCGAGAATGAGAGAATTAAGGATGGTTGCCAAATGACCCAACCTAGTTTATATTGATGCAATGGAAAATGCTTACTTTGGAATCAATATGTATGAAAAAAGTCCTATTTAATAAGAGAAATAAAATATAGACTAAGATTTTTCAGTAAAACAGGAAGAGAGATACTTATGATCAAAAAATGAGAGATAATATGTTAGAAAAATTAATTATGAAATAACTATTATTAGATATTTTAAGAATTAAACTGTAGTTAAATTCTTTAAAATCCAAAATTTTTAAGATTTTGTGTGCACTTACACCTGCTTTATAACTGGTTATTGTAGATATCTTTAGGCTTCAAAACTTTGAAGGTCAACAAATTAATGTGGTTCATCAACTTTGTCTATTTGAAATTATTCATTCAAATATATAATTATTTTTGGAAAGTTAAAAATTTGTGTAGGAAAATCCATCCTGGACAGGGTGTGTGTTTATTCTAAATGCTGTATTTTTTTTGTTTGAAGCTTTTTCCTTATCAAATTTTGTAACACTTCTTTGTTTTGCATTGTGGGAAAAAAAAAAAAGAAGATTACGAACCTTGTGAAGGATTAGAGAATGAAATGGAAGTAATCTTATGCTTATATTTTATGTATATGATATTTCTAAGTATTCTTGAGAGCAATGACATGATATATGCATGGCTGTGAAAAAATATGGCTATATATTTTTTAATAATATATAAGATCTATGAAAGCGCGTGTGGATATCTTTTTTTTCTTGTCATATTGTTATATTTTGAACCATTAAATAGATGAACTCAAAAACTCCCAAATATGCTCATATTAAGTAGCAAGATTATTTATGAAGAAAAACTAATACAAGTTCAAAGTTAGATACATAATAGTTTTGCCCCTCATTTTTTGAGAATCATAGAGATCCCTTTCAAGATTGAAATTTTTTCATTTAGAATCCAGACTCTTTTATCTTCCACTTATTTATTCTATTCTATTTTTTTTTTAATGCTTTATTCTTTGCTTCATCTCTATTTTTTTTTATTCTTTTTATCCCTTCCCATCATTCTTTAGGTCCCATAGAATTAATAGAATTCTATTTTCCTGTTAGATACTTTTCTAATAAAAATATATGACTAATTAGCATAATCTATTCTATCAAATTAACTACATTAATAAATATTTATAACATTTTATTTTATGCATATTGTATATTTATTATAAAAATTAAGATAAATCTCCATCTATACTTTCGGCTTAAAAATAGCTATCCATTTGAGTTTCAAATAAAATAGCTATCTATTTGAAACATAAGTTAAAAATAACTATCTATTTTTGCTGAAATGATCCTTATACTTTTATACCCTTTAAAATACTGTAGTATTGTATTATCATAATATAGTATTTCTCTAACAAAGTAGTATTATATTATATTAGTGTAGTATTGCTTTATAATAATACAGTGTTGCTTTATTGTATTATATTAGTATATTATTCCATTTACAATAAGGTAGTATTACATTATATCAGTATAGTATTCTTTATAATAATGTAGTGTTGCTTTATTTTATTGTATTAGTGCAGTATTCTTTATAATAAGATAGTATTACATTATCATAGTATAGTATTTCTTTATTATAGTATTATTTACAATAATGCAGTATTACTTTATAATAGTATAACATTATTTTATAGTAGTGTAATGTTGCTTTATAACTACAAAATAATTAGATCATTTCATTTTCATTTGATAATTACTTTTAAGTTACATTTCAAATGAGAAGTTATTTTATTTAAAATTTAAATAGATAATTATTTTTAAATTAATTAAATTTAATAATATTTTTTTAATTTATCTTAAAATTTATATATGTATATTTATATTTTTAATATGCATACATACCAACGCTAACACTAGACTTGCCGGTTGCAAAATCAAGTGATTCTTAGATTTCGACCGCAAAAGAAGAAGAAGAGGAATAGTTGCTCTCTCCTTCTTGGCATCCAATTTCGGGTGCCTTGTATCTTCCCCAGATGGATGGAAGCGTCCAGCGACTGCTGAACCGCGTGTCGCTGGCCTTCGCCACCATCGCCACCGTCTCCCTCCTCCACATCTACTACCACAACTCCCTCTCCTGTGCCCCCGCCGGCGACGCCGCCTACCGTCACCACCACCAGACCCTCACCCTAACACTCTCTCCCTTCCCCAAGACATCCTGCGACGCCGCCGCCCGCGACCACATCACCCCGAGAAGCGTTTCGCCAAGCTCCGCTCTTCCCGCGCCTGGCGCAGCCGCGTCGACGCCTTCGCTGACCTCTTCCGCCCTCTCCGCCCCTCGGCCTCCTCTCCAACGCCTCCCACGTCCTCTGCGTCTCCGCCGGCGCCGGCCACGAGGTTGCCGCCCTCCATGAGTCCGGCGTTGCCGACGTCACCGCCGTCGATCTCGTCGACTTCCCTCCGCTCGTCAGCCGATCCGACCCCACAATCTCCCTTTCTTCGATAGCGTCTTCGATCTCGGCTTCAGCGCCGGCCTCGCCGGGCGCTTTCCCGACTCGCTTCGTCACTGAGCTCGAGCGCACCGTCCGCCGGGCGGCGCCACCGTCCTCGCCGTGGATCGCTGCTCCCAAGGAAGTGGACGAAATTAGGGCTTTGTTCCGGAGGTCGAGTCTCTTGGAGGTTAGGAATGTCACCTTCATTGGATCTGAAATGACTCTTATTATAATGAAAACAACGGAAAACCCCCGTCTTGATATCTGAAATCTCTTTATCATCATCATCATCATCATCATTATTTTTTGTAGATGATGTGTTTGTATTTGTATAATTCTCATTGATTTATTTCTTTCGTTATAGATTTAATTGAATCGTTGATTTTAATTCTGAAAGTTACCTGCTTAATTCTGTTGTATGCCATCGAATCAAATGCCTACATTTAGAATTCTTGGGAAGGCGGAGGTTGATTTCTCAGGTTGAAGTGGAAAGAACCTTTTTCATGCAAACAGAGAGAAAGAATTTTATATAGTTGATGTAGGTTCATCTTTGACATATTCTTCTGAGGTAGTTTATCGTTCCAAAATCTCCATTTGAGCTGAATTTTTACATTGTCAGGAACCTTTTGAAGGATAAGGATGCAATGCAGGGTTCTCTGTTTAAATTCCTTAAATCCAAGTTAGTTATTGTAAGCTTGGTTGGTGACAGATGTATTGCAGCAATAGGTTACTCATTCTGAAAGAAAATAAATACGTATTGATTTAGTACATGTCTAGTTAGTGACCTCCTCCATTTTTCTCCCCACCATGAAAATGATGCTCTTAGATGTCCCAAATCTGATCAATGTTAATTAATCCAGGTTACTTCAGATCTTTTACTTCCATTGATGAAAAACCATTTTGGGGTGGGGGTGGCCCCCCAGTTACAACCTAAGAAACGAATCCCAACAGCATCAGCATTTGCAAATTGAATAAGTGTAGGAGTGGAAGTCATGGAGCCAAATTCTGGGTGTGGTGAGGGTTGTAGCTGAAATTGCCAGGTAGTCTGCGGCCCTTATAACATCTTTAATGTGACCTAAAGAACAATACATTAAATCTGACATTTTGTTGTTTGGCTTTTCCTCTCTTATTTTGCATGGCAAAATTTAAAATGCTGGTTGGTCAGCTGATTCCTATCTGGTGACAAATTTGCATGTCTTGGAATTTCCTATATCACTTTAGAGAAAGATCCTTATAGCTAATATAACACTAGTACTAAGCAATTAGCAATGTATTATTGATTTGTAAAGGAAAAGCATTCTTTTTTGCTGATGTTCAATAACCTAATCTCTAGAAACAAAAAACTTGAGGAGACATATAGAAACTTTGTCAAAAACATTAAGAAGGAATGTATGTATTTTATTGCCTTTATCATTCTCTATCTACCTATAATAAATTCTTATGAATCTCTTCCACTTTCTATCAGTATTGACTCATCTGCTCCAGCTTCTATTTTCATTCTACTCTTCCCCAGCTTGTGCAGTTTAATTTGGAAATTCCAAGTCTCAAGGAACCCTGTGAGGCATTCTCTGATTGCATGATCTTAGGTTGCATAATTAGTTAGGTAGGCTTCCAATCTACCAAGTGTCTTATATTTTAGTAGCAGGCTCCTCGGTTTCTTAAAGTTCCTAATTCAACAATTTAATACTAAGAAGATTAAGCTGGGCGTTGTATCTAAATGTTCTGAGTTTGATGGGTCATAGGATGACATGTTGATGGGATCAAATTTTTAGTTCTTCATGTTAATCAGACTCTCAAAGACTTGTTCGATATTAGTTTGTTTCTGTTTTCTTTCCAAAGTCCAAGTAGAAAATTGAATTAAACTGAAAAACATGTACTGCAAAACCTTTTGTTCTTGCAATTGCTTGTAATGTATCAAGAGCAAAGATTTGCTCTCAATATTTACCTTTTTGGAAATGGCAGCAAAGATTTGCCATTTCCAAAAAAGGTGAAAATAAAACTGGTAATGAAATAAACCCATGCAAATGCTGGCTACAACATCAATCTCCATGTGGTCTTACACTAATTTATAGGAAACAAAACATGAAAGCAACAGTAGAAAACGGGCCCTAAGTCATTTGAATTTAGATGAGTTTTCTGACTTGGAAGTTCAGGGGCGTAACCCCTTAGGATGGATAAATAGAGGAGGAAGTTTGAATGTTTCTAATAAAGTTTATTGGTTTTGGTTACATCATTTACAGTTTATGAGACTTAAACATATTTGAGATAAAGTTTATTGGTTCTGGTTACATCATTTGCAGTTTATGAGACTTAAACAGAAGTTGTTAATTACCAAGAGGAGGACAAACATTGTAGGCTAGTTTGACTGGCATAAAAATATCAAAGCTTCATATTGCTTTCCACTCTATCATCTCTAATTTGGTGTGAGAACAAACCACTGTTTGTTTCTTTTCTTCTCCTGCTGATGTTTTGTACACAAATATATGAAGCTGACATGTGGATATTAAACTGTGTGGTCATCTGTTTCCATTCTTTGTAAAGCCAGTCAACCACCTTCTGTCACCCTTTGCTTTAACTCCTTGAGCATTCTTTTCTGACTGTAAGTCCTTAGCTGCCATACAAGCCCACAATGACAACTCCTATATCTTCTTGGATCAATCCTCAACCTAAACCCTTGCTTAGTCATAGTAAAGCCTGCTTCCAGTCCTAAATACCGTCTTGGTACTTTGTAGATCCAACTGATCCTATGCATTTCTGTTTAGAAGATTGTCAGTGCATAATCTAAATGAAAACCATATCCATAAATTTTGAGAACACTTCTTGCATCAAGCAACCGTTCCAGAGCTCTTGTTTAGTTTTCACAATCCTATGTTCATTTTGAGTAGGATTGATATAGGATTGGTAATGGTGGCTAGCGTCATTTGTCTTAGGGCCGAGTACTTTCCTCGAGTCATCATGCCTATTTACAAGTTGATTTTGTTTTGATCCTTGGCTTGGATGATATAAAAAGTGCTTGAAAGCAAAGAAATATATTAATCAGATGAGAATTGATGTTGGTGTTTAATGAAACAAGGTTGAAGTCATGTAGGAATACAGTTATGTGGTTTAAGTGGCAGTTTTTTGATATCGATAATGGAACATTGTTGTAGATTTATTATAATCTTTGATGCACTGCAAGGCCTTGAAATAGCCAGGCGGCTGATAGTAGACTTTAAGTGCTATGAATGTGTTATCAGTGATGTTTGTTTCTTTCTATAATTACTTGTTTTCATCTACCAAAAACAAACTGATCTCTAGCAGAAACTTCTCCATGCCCTTTTTTTTTTGGTTGTGGAGGTGGCCCTGTTTGATGAGAGACAATGGGTAAAAGCTATAATGGAATTTTGAGGACAGAAGCTGAATATGAATGATGGCTTTTACACAGCAAATTTTGTGAGGCTGCTGATGGAGATGAGGCAAAGGTGATGATTACAATCCTGAAATCAATGCTATATATATCTGTAAATAGAATTTAAACTAGGTGGATGAAATGTAGAGAGTACTTGCCTACTGCATGCCAGCACCTCTAACAGTATTGAGACTGGTTATGTTTAAGAATATTTCAGCGTAATTTAGGTGTAAGGCTTCATACTTATCAAAATAGGAAAGGTGGTGATTATCATTTCTGAGATAACCAGAGACTGGGCCATTAATGAGGACTTTGGTGGAGATCTTTGAACTTTTTGCTAGCAAAATGGAGCTGGTTAGACTATTGACTCCAAGGTCAAATGGCAGAATAGAGGGGAGAAACCTTTGTTCTCCAGGAATATCATGGTGAAAAAAAAAACAAATGTATGATGGAAGTAGCAGTAAAACCTTTTCTTATGGTTTCTGATGTTCAGCGGAAGCAAGAGAAAGACTTGTTAGAACTGAGTAATCCTGTTCAAGGAAGGGCTTTGAAGAGGGACAATGAAATCAGATGTGGAGGACATTGTAATTGTAGGTTCCAGTGATCCTCCCTATGCTGGAAAACATCACTCTGAATAGAAATTGTTAAATGAACATCCTCTGTTCAGCAAATTTTACTGAAATAAATCTTGTTAATTGTGATTAGCACATTATAACAGAAGCTAAATTTGGCCAGTGGAACACATTTTACTACAAGAAGTGGGACCATAAGCATACATGGAATATCAAGACCTAACATGGCTAAACCTCTCTAATTATTGTAAGATCCTGTTGTTTCAATTATTCTAAAACAGAGGTAACAAATTTGGGATTTCTTAATCAACTCATGTTCATTGTGGAAGTTTAGAGTTTGATCATCATAACAAATTGGCAAGCAACATTTACAACAAATTATTATTGGCAAATCTAAGAGATCCATTTTGCTGGCCAAGCCTTCAACATGGCCTGGAGATGAGGGTCATGACTCTGTTCACTGCAACATTATCAGGAGTGCTGCTTTTTTGCTTAATTGACAAGACCTCGTTCATCTACTAGTCAACAGCTTTACAAAGAACAATCAGATTTCAAGAATTTTTTCTTCTGAAATTCATTAATTTGGTAAATTGGGCTACCGATAATAGTTGGATGAAATCGAAACAACGTCAGGCGAATTTAATATTATTTAGGTGGCTTTCAGCAAGAATGAAGTATATCATTGTTGTCTGTAAACTTTTTGAGTTATGAGGATTGGAAAGAAACCATGAGGAATTCTGAATTGGTTGCACTGCTTCTAGCTACCTTTGGAATGAGGACCCTCCTGGTTTGCTGAGCTTGCCGTTCTTGCAATTGCTTGTTAAATGGGGTCATAATTGTATTAGATTACATGATGATTGCTCTGGCTATTTATCTGCTATGAAGTGTGGATTTGAACTGTCTGTGCTATTTCCCTTTTTCCCTTCCTTTGAAATGGAGGACAATAAGTTAGTAGAATTCTAAATCGGTAAAATGAATTCAAATTATCCTCAGGTATGAGATATCATGCTAAGAAGGAGAGAAGCATCAGAATGCAGTGCACATATATGCTGCTATATGCTCCTTTCTTTTTTTCTCTTTTCCTAGAGAAAGGCCAAAGTTGCTCATCAACACTTCATTGAGCTGATGAAATAAGATATAACGAAAGAAGAGTTATAAAAGATATCTGAAGCATGCAATATCATTACATGCAGATAGAATCTTCAAGTCCATACTCCCAAACTTTAACAATTTCTTCTATAAGCAACATTTCGGTTTTAGCAGAGATTTGAAATATCCTTGAAACATTAGAAAGATGATGTTATGGTCTGCGATTGAGCCACTTTTTTCCTTTGGTTTTTTCCCTCAGTGCGTGATTTTCTAGATGCGGCGTTTTTGTTGCTTTGCGCGTGTCGTTAAAGATGTTTCGGCAAGACCGTGGTTACTTTCTCAGGTTCTGTCATGGGCCTTGGAGTCAAGTAACACACTCAGAGAGTACAAAAGAAACGTTTGAAGAGTAACATTTATCTACATCTTGAACTTTAACGTGAAGATATGCTGTAGAAGCCCGATTTTGTTGTAATATGGCCCAAACTTCTTCTCATTTGGTATTCATATAAGGACGAATTGTCACAAGCAACTCTGAACAACTACAATTTTTTGGAACTACATCACATTTTTGGCTACCCATTACCTAGAAACATCATAAAGAACGTTTGGGGATAAGGTGGGAATAGTACCAAGGAATAGTTCATGTTTGTTAACATCTTTAAGAGTATACCGGACAAATTTCATATGGAAGGTTGACAATCTAATGCGGAACCCTGAACTTCCTTGGATACTGGATACTGTGGTTTGGATTTTGAATGTTGAACTAGCCTAACACCTCCTATCTATTTTTTTGAGGAAAAATTTTAAATTGTCAAGAATGGGATTTAAATTTTTCCCCAAAAAAAAAAAATGATTGGAGGTGTTAAGCTAATTCACCTTTCATCCTAACACCTCCAATCTAGAAGTAGTTATTTTCAGTCAAAAATAAAGTACTTATTTTTTTTAAATAATAAGCTTGGCACCATTCATATTTTGCAACCTTCTGTAGCACAGAATCCAACAGTTAGCAAGGACGACTTAGTAACAACTAGCATTGCTATTTGGTGCTTGTCTTCAATCGTAAACCTAACAAACCAAACACAGGAGAATGACAAAATAAGCTCTTCTCCAGGATGGTCAAATGTCGGCACTATAGGTAATCAGCCTATCGCGTCCCCAGCAAAACAAATTAGATTGGAATTATGGAACCAAAAAATTATAAATTGATATGAACCCATTTGGGAAGAGGAGTGCCAAATTGTGGATCCAAGACCGGTTAGCCAAATGGTACGTAGTGGAGATAATAAATGTTCTCAGGTCATCTAAGAAATATTTCGCGATGATTATTCTGCTTTGAGGCAAGTTTTGGCTATAGGTGGGTTGGGATGGTAACATTAATATTCTTGATTGGCATCAATTTTGCATTAACCGATATCTTGGCTTTATAATCATCCGCCAGACTTAGAAGCTGTTTTGGCCAAATATTTAAGATGATATCGATGTCCAAAATTGACTTAGGAGTGACTTTCTAAAATTGGACACTTGGACCTAATCCAAATTAATATTTGGACAAAGATTTCTTCTTATTTTCCTTCATCGTTTTTATAGAATTACAAACATCTTGGTGGCACGGCTCAGTTAGCTCATATGTACAATTTTCTATCCAAATTTTACCCTTCTTTGCGGTGGTTGCTCTATCTGCCAGTCAGTCACCATTAGTCTCTCTTAAAAAGATGATAGATATAAAAATGACATAGCTGTTGTTAAGATTTTTTTTCTTCCTTTCTTTCTTTCTTTTTTTTTAAAGATCTTTTTGATTTGCCAATGCTAAGATTTTCTTTCTTCTTCTCCGCTCGATAGAATCTTTGGACAGAAATTGCCACCCTTATTAATAGGTTTCAAACAACTCGAACAAACATTTTGTGAAATAACCTTTTCTGAAGGAGAATAAAATATGGAACTGGCAGTCCGTCACACGTGTGCCCTGCAGTGGACGCCTTACACGAGCGAAGCATTTGAACGAAAGGGATACATCCAAAGCATGGCCACCAACCACCCCGGGCCAGCTACCCGGGGACCAGGGTATGGTGTGGCGCGACACCAAGCATGTTCCCTCCCCGCACGTATGGGGCCCTCGACACCGGGGGCGGCATTGGGGATGTTTCCCACGTTCGAGGCGGTCCCCACGTGGTCCGATCGCGATCTCACGCCACCGCACGTGTCGCGGCGGGTGGTCAACAGGGCCGCGACAACCCGACGGACGTCTCACGTGATCGCTGGCGACCGCCCGGCCCTTGTAGGCCGCCGGTTTCCAGAACCCACGCTTTGAGGTCATTGTAGGGTAGGACACCCTTAGACCAAGGGTCCCCACTCTAAACTTGGAGCTTGCTTTTTCTTTTGGGGTACAGCTTAACTTGGAGCTTGCTTGATGCTTCAATGGACAAAAAGAAAACTGAAAGAACGAGATACCAGTAGGAAAGGGTTTTCCTTTTGGTAAGACCAGAAGGAATTTTAAAATAAATATAAGCTACCAAATTTTACGTATTAAAAATAAGATCAAGGCATATAGATCCTCGAATGAAAGTTATCAACTTTTAAGAATAACCATATTTAGAGAAAAGTGAGTATAACCACACTAATTAAGAATCAGGGTTTTGTGTGCCTTGACTATCGATCTTCTTCTATGGATATATAGTTTGGATTCTTTACAATCGGACTAAAGGAGTTTCTGGAATTAAAACTAAGCTTGTGGTACTGCAAATATGGTTTAAACTAACCATGCAAATGTTATCTTCCTCCTTTTTCTCATATAAAATTATGTATTATGATCATCATCAGTTTTAGTTATCATATGATCCAGAGACCTTTTCCCTGTATTTCTTCAATTTTCATAATCTCCTCATGAACCTTAAAACTCCACGGTGCTCCTCTATTTTATTAAATTGAATTAAAATTTTAAAACAATAATCATAGTTTTTTTTTTCCTATTTTGTAGAGGCCAAGTCATCAGGTACGGTAAACTATTTTGTAACTGATGTGGATTTTAATGATGCCCTGTACCATCCCTTGAAGCAACATTCAGCAGATGCTTCCCTGTATGATAAAGGAGAAAGAGAGAGGGGTTACGGTCCATACCAAGCTCATAAGAAGAGGATTGAGAACCACAAGCAGGCTTAGGCCCGTGAGACTACCTTGCAGAAAGCTCTTGAGCTCGGGTAAGAGGTACAAAATAATCTCTTTCCCACCCATGCTATCTCGGTCTCTCTCTTGTTGTTGTTTTAGATTTTTTTTTTTTTTTGTAGCTCTTCTTTCCTCAAAAGCATTTCTTTTTTTTTTTAAGTTTTTTTGGTTGTAGCTTAAATTTAACCTCCAGCAAAGAGGTACAATGGACGATTGAGAACGTGAGGGAGAATGATGAAGAGATGAGAGATGTATTTGTTTATATTTTATTTATTCTAATTTTAGGTTCCTTTAACCTAATTTATGAAAGCCAGTAATTTGTTGTTGCATTTTGTAGCCCTGAAAAAATTGGGCAGCGAACTTAAAAGTGCTTGGAGATTTTTGGTACTGAAAGGTTTGAGCAGTTAGGTTGGCGGCATGGATGATTTTCCTTTTCATTTTCTTAAAATCATACCAGATCTTGGAAGTGTAGGATTGACAAAAAAATAAATATATCAAAGGCATTATGGATGCATTAGACGTTTGTATATTTTATATAGTTTGAAGTCAAGAGATTCGAACTTGTTCATGCTGAGGTTTATTTAACTATAATAATTTAATAGTATAAAGGGTGTTTATATATTTTGTATATGTCATCCATTGAATAAGCATATAGTAGAGTTGTTTTTTTTTTTTGGTAAATATATATTAGAGTGGTCGCATAGCATATACATTTTGATAGTTTAATATAAAATGTTAAACACTACTCCTATAATAATTCAGAATTCTCAATAAAAGTATCCGCTGACTCCCTTGAGCAGGAGAACAAAACAGTCAATTAAATATCGAAGATCAAAAGACAGAAAAATAGTACGATAATAATAATATTAAAAGAGAAGCTGACGGTAAGGGGACAGAAGGATCAGAAAGGACTGCATGGCCGGCAAGATCACAAGGACAGACATGCTGCATGTGGATTGCCGTATTCCTCGTTTTGACCCGATACTATTCCCCCTTCTCTCTCTCCCGCATACACGGCAAGTCTCTTGTCCTATTCACAGCCCCTCTCTATGGCCCAGGCCCATCGATGTGTGGGAATTTTTTTCATATTTTATGTGGAAGAGTATCTCGGCCACTTGATGTCCTATCCGTGACCAATTCGCACAACAAAAAGTTATAGGTCTGCATTACTAGACCTGCATACAAAACCTTGGCCAGACCACTTAGCTCAAACCCAATGGCCTCTTCAAACTGATCCTGAAACATTATCATGCTTCTAGATCCTAAAATGTCTCCCCATCCTGGCTCCAATCAATAACATTTATCCCCTAAAATTAAGAGAATTAGCTGAGGAACCCAATTGTAGGTGACATGTATGGTTGTGGGTTAAATGGATTCTTACCCCTTGACTTGGCACAGGATTGGTGAGCAATGATTTACCGAAGGTTGGAATACTCCTATCCTACCTGAAATTCTTCCTATACCTTGAGTGACTACTATTTCGCCATTGTAGGAAGGCATCTCCTCCAACAATCTCCAAATCACTCAATATTCTTCCTTCTTTTTGAGAACGTAAACTTCTCGTTAGCTATCCAATCCACTAGCTGATTTCCTTAATATAAACGTGCCGAAATCTCCTTAACATGCAGGTTTTCCAAAAGCACAACATTTTCTAGGAGAATTTCTACATTAATGCCGGCGCATGCTTCTTATTGAATCCTTGAATGGTCATAAGAGTTCCTAACCTGAGCAAATGGGTAATACTCTGGCCAATCAATGTGGCTTTTGTTATGGACCCTAAAGACCGGATCACTCAGACACTGACCGACTTGGCTAATGTGGCAACCATGACAATAGCCAAGTACAGTACTTAAGGAACTTAGAATTTCAATATATAACGTAAGGTTATATATGGTTTTGAAACGTATATTGATAACAAAATACGTTATCTTGTATACCCTAAAATAAAAAACAAGGGATATTGGGCTTTCTCATTTGACCCACCAACAACACATGCCCTCGGTGGCTGCATATGGTACTGCCTGGTTGGGCCCCAAATGAGGTCGAATAGCACATGCAGACCCATCCAAACTTTTGTTGTTTTATTACTTGAGTTTGGATAAGATTACCCTTCGTGGGCGTCAGGCCACCAACAGGAATCCTCTTTAAGCAGGGGAATGTAAGGAAGCGGTTTCCTCAAAGCTTGTCCGATACCACAACGCACTGTAGATATCTCTCACCAGATGTGGCACAGGCGGTTGTTGTCAGGAATCTGTTTCCCTAGTATCATGAAACGCCAAAGAACGCCATGATAGGATGGCATGTGGCCAGGAAATGCATAACAAATTTCCTTCTCATCTATTCAAACTTGAAGATATCTTTCTGTTGCGTCTCATAAGCTTCAGTTAGCAGCTTTTGGTACATAGGATGGAGTCATGGCCCATCTATTTACTTGAAGTTTATTTGTTGAGACGCGTGATATTTCTGAATATATAATAGCATTAGTAGCACCAATCTGTTTGTAAACTGATAATCAAAATTAGCGAGTATGAATAGTAAGTACTATAGTTTGTTGATGTCGAATTCTGAATCTTGATCTTGAGTATTTGACAGGGTCTGAAGAATTTTAATTATCCTAGACTATCATAGCCTTGTTCTAGTTTTCCACTGCCCTTCTCCTCTTGACCTTCTCTTCTAGCCCTTTCTCCTCTGTTGTTTTCATCTTGGAAATATGGCTCCTCCACATGAAAGCTTTCTGGAACTAAAACGTTGTATATGGAAGGCAGTATGCAGAAGAGATAAAACCATGCTGCCAGCCATATAAACCACAACATTAACAAAAGTTTTAGAAAAGGGTGTTCTAAATGTACCTAATTTTAATCGCCAACTCAGATCAGGCTACCAGACTTTCTTTTCTTGATTTATTTGAACACGTCGTTGATTCCGAGCACGGAACTAATGCCAGCCAAGCCAGAAGAAGAGTACCGACATAAAACAAGCAGAGAAAGTTAGCCGTCCACCAACTAAAATTCATAAAGACCATGTGTCAGACCTTATGCCCAAACTTCGTTACAAAGCGTTGGGCACATTATCGTTTCCTGCTTGCCAGAAATTAGAAGGTCCGGTGCGGCAGCTCTCAGAGTTCTCTTCTGAGAACAGCCCATGAGTCTTTGGTGTCCAGGATTCCTGGCATAAATTAAAAGTGTGAGACATTAAAAAAAACATGGTAACCCAAAAAGAAAGAAGTCCAAAAGCTCCTCCAATTAGGATTAAAAACGAAAGTGATATAAAACTTCCTTCAAAAGAACATCTTGTACGCTAGTCTGGACGGATGATTAATTCCTAGCTTCATCATTAACACCTAATACAAAAAGGAAACAAAGAGAAAACTAGCTAGGAGGGAAAAAGAGGGGGGGAGAGAGAGAGATAAGGGGGCAGATCCATCTAACTCTAAAGGTGGTGACTAGTATGATTGACGACCAACATCTCTTTCTTTTTTTTTCCGTCGAAGGATCCATATATATTAGATCCCACCATTATCCGTGCTCCATTGCTTGTGGCCTGGAACCCATTTGGGGCACTTGGGGCTAAAGAACCGGGATTGTACTCGGCCGTCGAGCAGCTCCACCACAGGCCCCGAGCGCACGCACCGCGGCGCCTTGTACTGATTGATCGACGCTCCTTGGCTCAACGCGTAGTCCATCATCTTGTCGAACGTCCCCTCCTCCACCACTCGGATCTCCAGCGGCCCGATCGACTTGTCGCACACCCGTCCTTGCCGGTACACGCTGTTCAGAGACTCCTCCACCGCCAGGCAGCAGTCCTCGAATACCGACGGCGGCACCGCCGTCCCACCCGCCTTCAGCTCCCAGAACAGCACGTAGCGGCCCGGGATGCTCGACGTGTCGGCGTAGCTTGTGTACTCCACCAGCGACGCCCCAAATGGCTCCAAGTGGCTCACCGCATTCCTCACCGCTGCATGGAGCTCCACCTCGTCCGTCTTATCCGAATCAATGCTTAGAGCCACATTCTTTCGCCTCACAAATTGAACTGCGGTGCCTTGTTCTTGAATCCGGCAACCCGAAGAACGTCGCCGACTCTATAACGATACAAGCCTGGGCCGTGACAAGTTCGAAATTATCGCCATTAGTACTAATCGACTAGGTGTTGACACAAAAGTTTACTTTTTGAGGTAGATGGAGGCTAAGGAGTGAAAATTTTAAAAGACACCGTGTTTATTGAAATAAAAGTTTTGACCCATCGCTTTGTACCGGAGTAGGTGGTGACCACGAGTTCGTACTCCTGCCCGAGCTTCACGTCGACGAGGTCGACCAAGTCACGTTGATCGTAGTCCTTGGCGCCATTGCTGACATGATGGACCGGCATGAACTCAAAGTAGGCCATGGTGGGGATCAAGGTGTAAGCAACCTCGCTGGGCTTGCACATAGGGTTAAGGTTAATACCGAGATAGCATTCGGATGACCCATACATCGTGCACGCCAATGGGAGGCCGCCCCGTAGAAGTCGAGGGTGGGAATATATTGTGCCATCGCGCCGGTGACGATGACATCGATGTACCTGGTATTCGGCCATATTCGGCGGATGATGCCCTCACATGAGGGCTTGCTGCACTCCGCCTCAATCTGGCCTGCGAGGCCGGGTCCGGCCGGAGCACACGCTCGACCGCCTCGCGCACGGCCCCATCGGTGATATCGGGGTCGAGGATGCCGGTCCTGATGTCGCGGCACAGACGAGGCCAGTGCTTCTCTAAGAATTTGATGGCTCGAATGAAGCCGGAGGCAAAGATGGCGCCCACCCGAACAACCTCGGCACGCTGGACCAGACCGCACAGCAGCTGGGCGTACATGCTTTGGTACGAGTCCTGGCACAGAATGGCCTCGTTGGGGCTGGTGAGTATGTTGTAGGGGTCGAAAGGCCGGTCGAGGAAGTGGCGGCTCTTGTAATAGCTGGTGAGTACCGGCCTGGCGACGAGCCCGCTGGGGTCCGGACTCCGATTTCACGAAGTAGAGGTACATTGCCTTGCCTCTGTCAAGGCCCGGCACGAATTGGCTCATCACCGGCGTCATCAGGCTGTAGAAAAGTGACCGGCGGTCGAGCTCGTCGTCGATCGTCGGCATGAGCTTCCGCTCACCGCCGGATGTCCCGGAGCTACAACGGGTAAATAGTAGACCGCGCGACAAAGTTAGTGCGGCATTACCAGCTAGTGTACTAATATTGGTGGCAAGGTCTAATGGGGAAGCGATGATTAAAAAACCTGGTGAGGAATTCAGAGATGGGTCGGCCGGAGAGGATGGGCGAGGTGTCGCCATGGGCGATGCGGAGGATGTCTGGCTGGAGATCGTCATAGGTGATGACAGGGATGAGGCGCTTGAAGGCGCCGGGTCGGCGGTGGCATGGCCGGACAACCCGTGCCGGTGCAGATACTCGGCAGGCGCATTCTGGGCAAGGATCTCTGAGAGCAAGCGACGCTGGACCTGGTCGGCATTAATGGTCACGTCCTCGATGTAGTCGAAAACTTTCTGGTGCTCGACGGGACTGCTGTGGCAGCGCAGGACTGAGTGGGATTGGGAGCTTCTGGCATGGTGATGGTGGTGGTGACAAAGCAAGAGTTGGAGGGAGGGGAGATATTGAGAGAGTGGAAAGGGATTTGGAGAAAGAATGGGAGAATGGGCACGGTGGAAGGGGAGGAGAGGGGCTTGTGTGTGGGGGGTACAAGGAGGGGTGGCGAGGGATATTTATAAGAGGAAATAAGGAGTGCGCGTGTCGACGGCCGGTTTGTCCCCCTCATGCTTCCACCCCTACGGTAAAAATGGGATGTCATTTTTGATAATTCTTATTAGTTTACAGCTTATTAGTTTAAATCTCTGAGGAACCTTTCGCAACATGTAGCCAAATATTCAAAAGACCGTCAAACTATTTAAAAAATAATTAAATCTTATTTTTTAATAAAATCTCTTATTGTATATTTTTATCTTTATATATATTACCATTATAAGTAGTTGTATAGAAATAATATAAGAATACATAGACCTCTTTATCAAACAGGTTGAGAAAGAGAATTTTTTCACAATCTCAATTTTTTTTCTTCATAATATCAGAGCTCCTTTGGTTTGTGTCCAATGTTCATATCTACCATTTACCTTCCATCCCTTTCCTAAGCCTATCTTCTATGACCGTTGTTAAGTATTTTCTCTAGAAATCATCTTTTCTTTGCTTCTAGCTACTTTCCTATCGATCTCTATATAGAGCTGAAACAAATCGAATATGAATCAAATACCAATATATCTATATCTATATTTATTTTATTTGATGAATACAAATACGGATATTAGTCGAATATAAAAATTCATAGTCGTATCTATTTTAAACAAATATGGAGACTAGAAGTATGGATATAAATATGGATATAAGTCGAAAAATTAAACTTTATAACTACAAAATCAAAGATATTATTAAGTTGATGATAAATCAAATTAATAATATATTAAGATGAGTATATATTTTGTTAAAATTAAGTTAATGAGTGCTATGTAAAATTAATAGGATTATAAATAGAATTGAATATTCAAATATAGATTGAATAATTATCTACATATATATATATCTATATCTTTTTTTTAATGAATATAAATATGATGCAGACATTAATTAGATGCTCAAATTTTTATCCATATCTAAATAGATTCGAATACAAAATAAATTCGGATGAATGCTTTCAGATCCATGTTCACCCTATCTCCATGGCCATACTTTCACCTATTTTCTCCAAGTAGAATAGCTCTTCTTCCTCTAGTCTTCTTTCCATAGGCATTAGGTTGGAAGGACCCAATTATCTTATATGAAAATATGTTTCATTCCATATTTAAGAACCTTTCATCTGCACAATTATGTTAATGGCTTCCATCAATGTCCACCAGCCACCATCACTATTAAGAAAGATGGCATCTCCATGGCTAACCCCAAACCAAAATATTGCACCTAGTCATAAGAGTAGCTTGCCATAGGTTGGATCATGAACTCAACTGCCGATCGTGTGGTTGGTCATCTCATGGGTACTTATTTAGCATGATAAGCTTAGATAATCTTAGAGCAATTATTTGCTACCTTCAATAATACTCGAGCTGAGACTCTTTATTTGCAGTTTCTATTAAACCATACATAGGAGAGTCATTCAATCTCTGAATATATTTAAGAGGCCAAAGATTTAATTAATTCTCTTACAGTGACTAAACAACATATTTCCCATGGAGATTGGTACAAGTATAGGACCAATGGCTTTGGTCTGAAACATGCCTCGTATGTGATAGTTCTCAATGCTTAGAAATTAATGAGATTGACTGATACTTACAGAATATCATGATATGCTATTGACATAAGAAACATGCTTGGTGATCTAAAATAGCCTCTTAGGTATTATTTTTCAGCAGCAACTAGACTGATGATCTACGTTGTTATTACACAGTCCAAACCCTGTACAGCTGCAACATATTCAATGTCTGCTTTTTTGAACAAGCATCCCATCTATAATATGGCACCGCAGAAACTATATCTACCAATAATGCAACTCTCCATAATCTTTCATGTATAAATTGGAGATGGAACGTGTCATACAATTAGCATGACCTTAAAATATGAGGAGGAGCAATCATCTTTGAGGCCAAATCAGAGAGTCCCTTTTATCCTAGTGCTCCTTAAAGTCACATTTACATCTATCATTCATTATATAGAGATGTTTTGCTAGTATTGATAACTAGATCGAGTTGCAAATTAGGAGTTGCTAGGAATATGATATTAAGCAACAAACAAGAGCAATTATATGAACAATGATTTACTTTAAAAGATAATATTATTTATAATTGATAATATATGAAATGCTTATGAACAAATAGTACTTAATTAATAATCTACAAATTTTAATTCCTTGTATTTTAAGCAGCACTATGATAATTTAGAAAAACACTTGGATAGATCACTTAACTACATGTGCACCTTTTACTTTGCTCCACTGGTGGCACATGTCATTGTGCCCATTTAAAGAATGAGTTTTTGAATGACAAACTGAGTTGTTAAAGCATTTTCATGTATTTTATGACATGAAAATACTGCAAAATAGCATACTTTTATTTCCTTAGTTTTTCCATCTTAGATTTTTGCTGTGCAGTTTGTGTTTCTTGACTAAGGGTATGATAACTCCAGAATATTTGTTTTTAAAATTTTAATTATCTAAAGTTTTATTTGATCCAATATAAACCATGCACTTTGTGATTATACTAGCAAGAATTGGACCTGAATACTATAGGCTAAAGCTAAGCAAACAAGGAAAATTGCCTGTTGATCAATTTATAAGCCTCTATACTTGGATAGTGATACAAAATTGCTATAACAAACATCTATGGCAGAAGTTGCTAAATGAAGCGGAATACACAGTCCTTGCAACATGAACATATTGATCTACTTATTTCAGGTTCCAAGGAGAGGTGTAAAATATGCATAATTAATGATACATTTGGACCAAAATGTAACTACTCTCCTATTGGCCACTAACAAAAGTGGGGAAACAATTTTAGATCTATAATGCTTTCCCGTATTCATTTTCTCATTTCAAAGTCGGCCATCTTTTTTTTTTTAAAAGCCTTATCATAAATAGCTATCTTGGTGTGCTCTTTTCTTTTTTAAAGAAAAACTTGGGATCTGATTGCCGTACAAGGAAACAGAGACACCTCCGGAATCCAAACATCCCTGGCCTCTGGTGGTGTTACCAAGCTCCAAAGCAAGGAGAAAGGGAGCAGATCCCACCGGCAGTACCCGGTAAACATGCAAGACATACGCCAGGTTCGTGCGAGCTTGTTCCGCGGGTGTTCCTCAAAGAACTGGCAGCTGTTCCCTTCCCGGTGAACAAACTAATTTCCACCTAAAATCCCCGAATTAGACATCGTTGTGACTCATGTACCCCCCCCCAAAAAAAACACCGTTACCACTTGGGACTCTTGACCAATTTCTCGAACAATATTGTCAAAAATATAGTAACCGGAAAAGGAGATGTTAATTGGGTGTGTTTTAATGCCATCTGATGGACATACTTTCGTGGAGCATGTTGATCAACCTATTGGATGGTTGATGTTGATGGATTTATCCCTTAGTTCTATTTATCGTGTCCTATACCTGAAGATATGTGAATAATTCTAGTTCCACGTGCTCCTCATGCAGCAAGAACTTTCGTAGAGGGGTCATCATTCGACAAAACTACGCTTTCTTTTTTTTAATTGAAAATTCGATGGCATATGAAGAGAAAATGCTAAAATGACGTATATCATCCTGATGTGCAACCCTCGAGAGTCTGGGTGGCATGGGACATTCATCTTAACACGTGATTAATTAGGATTGACCATGGTTCTTCAAGATTATTTTGAGGTTTGTAGATGTCGTACCCTATATTGTATCATTATCTAAGTTTAGCTATTAATTTAATCCTGACATTGTGTGTGTGTGTGTGTGTGTGTGTGTGTGTGTGTTATAAGTATTAATTAATGCTCGGAAATTAGGTGTTACTGTTATATGGCAAATATCATATATAGTTAATTCAATGGCTAGCATGAAATTTTTTTTTCCCTAACAAAATTCATTACTTATTTGAACTTTGTGCAATACCAATGAAATAAATAATATTTAAATATCAATATTTGCTAGTACCATACTAAGAATATTGGCTGCTAGTGCCTCCCCTGTGCGATAGTAAAATATGCACCCTCACTAAATCATGTCAAAGAACACCTTATTGTAATCTTAGTTATTTTAGCCATGGCTTCAATTTGTATAGTTAGAGTCCGTCTTGTGACATGTAATAATAACAGCTTTCTCTCTCTCCAGGAAAGATAGCTGTGCGACACCATCACGAGTTCCATTATACCCATTTAATTAAATGGTAAGAGTTAGTCATTTAATTTCTTAAAAAGTGTTGGAGCATATGTTATTTGAGAATAGTCAATCTCTTCTTGCAAGGATATTATCTCGTTCTAGTGGTATTCATAAATATTTCATTTAAAATGAAAACCAATGGCCATGATACCCGCAACAATCTCAGCATGCAAGAAGATGAATTATTGAATCGGCCATTGTACATACCGACACCTAATTCATAAAGACCCATTTTCCATGGAGATTTTGCTTGGCAATTCAGCCTATGAGTTACCATTCTTATTTGCATGTCAAAGAAATCAAGTGATTCTTTATTCTGAATCATTTAAGAATAATAAATTAATATGTGAAATTATGTAATGTTAGCTCATATATGACATGTTGGAGATGAGCAAACTTTTGGTTTTTATTGTGCATCGGTTTTGTTAAATCAATTGAGCAATCATAAACCTGTAAGTGGAGTGAATAATTTTTATAAAATTTGAAAAAAATAAGCCCATCATGAAGTAGAAAAGTTATTTCACTAGAACCTAGACAATTATGGGGAAAGACCTCCTGCACCAAGAACTGCTGCGACAATAATAGGCACCCCATGTTCTCTCGTCTCATGAAAAACCCATATAGATTCCTTTAAAACTTTGGGCTGAAGTGGGTTTGCAATGGATACATCTTGATCTCCTTGTGGGCAATCAATTTAGAAAAAAACAAATAAAGGATGATAAGAAAATTATTAGTCACAAAAGTTTCGGCAAAATTACTTGAAACATCAAATGCTACACCCTTGAGGCATAGAAACATGTTGGCTTGATAAGGTGTAGACATTTTGGCAGGTGTCTCCAATTATATTGGGCCAATGCCGCATGTGCATATATGTTGGCAAAAGGGGCGGTGGATCCAATCAAGAATTTTATCTTTCTTTTCCATTTTAAATCAAGAAAAACAAGCAAT
>KE505091.1:432137-448269 GCA_000441515.1 Elaeis oleifera
ATATATATATATATATATATATATATATATATCATGTCATATAATATTATATATCATGCTGTGTATAGTATTTTATATAACATAATATAGATAACATTATAAACATTATTTTTATTAAATATAATAAACTTCTCTAGAACTTTTTTTGAATTTGTTGGTTTTTCTGAATTGTCAACTTCCTAATCTTTCTAAGTTGTTCTTAGACACTGAGCTTGTGACTATGATTTCATTATTATGTTTTGATGGTACTCTTTCTCGAGTGTCTGATCTCATTCCAGGTCTTAATGGCCACTGGCTATTGCCAGCACATGCAAATGTTTTGAGCCCAATTGCTTGGATGCATCGCCTCGGAGCTTTGCTAGGTCGGGCCACCCAAAAACCTGGATATCTGAAGAACTGTTTAGGTGCATCAAATGGTTGAGCTGCATCACCTGTGTGTTCTAATTGCTATCCACCTTCCAGTTTATATGTTAAATATGAATAAACCTTATTTTAGGGCTCGATCTAAGTGAGATAGGGAGAAGACTGAGGCCTTCATGAGATCCATGTGAAGGGGAGAGGAGGAAGGAACCCCTCTTATGGCATCCATGGTAGATAGCTGATTGCTGTCACCGAAAACCATTGTTGGATATGTGGTTCCATTGCTAGATCTGTGATGGAGGAGCCCACCGTCACCAGATTCATGGTAGAGGTGCTCAGTATTGCTAGATCAGCAACATTTTGTCGCGAAATACATGATGAAGAATGTCCTCATTGTGCATCAATGTTGGATAATGTCCATTGTCTCCAGATAGATAGGCAACTATTAACGGGATATGGAGGAGGGCCAACGATCCATAGCGGATGATGCCTGCAATGATTCATCAACAATGAGGTGATGGACTGGGCTGACTGGCAACAAATCTCTCTTCCTCTCTTAGTCCCTCACTCCCTCCTCTTCCTTTCTGCTTCTTTTCGCTTTGGCTCAACAACAAATCTAAAGTATAAGACCCCATCATAACTATTGAAACTGGGAGAAGCAGATAACAGATTGACCTGTTTTGACCGTGATTAATCCACAGTCAGACTAATAACCATGATCCTGACAATGACGATGAGTTGGGCTAGGTCAGCAGGTTCAGAACACTGTGTGCAATGCACATGCTAAAAGATTCATTTAAGAGTACTTGGTCATCAACTTTTTTTGGGGAATGGTTTATTTTTGTGGAGCCTAGCTTCACATGTCTAATTTTTAAGAGTTCTCTTTATATATAGCAGATGAGGAGTAACTACTACGATTAGATAATGTTGTTATAATTATCCAAAGACTGTTTGTGCATACCATATTATAAAAGCTTATAGTGCATACAAACTCGTGTCAGGCATAGCAAAATTGTCCTATCCAGAAAGCCAAGCTGACCTGATTCTATTTGGGCTCAGTTTGGGCCAGAGGTTTTTTAATTAGGATTAGGTTTGGGTCGAGTTTTCAGACAAGAACTCTTAATTGATCGGGTATGGATTAGGGCTTTGAAGCTACTTGGGTTATGAGGGAAGTGTTCCATTTGGTTTGAAAAATTTAGGTTGGGTTAAGTCACCATCTTGGATAAGGATATTTCAGGTCATTGCTCTTTATCTAATACTAGTTATTTATATCAGCTTAGAAAGGAACCAGCAATATTGCAAGGATTGGATTCAATATGTTAGGTTGGGTGCATTGGAGATTGACCCTTGCATATGAATTTGGTGAGGTCAAATGGATCATTTAGGGTCATGGATGTTGACCATAGGGGGGTATGGATAGAGAGGTTCTGACCCCATGTCGGGATGGTTTGAGCATGGGTCAAGGTTTTGCATGTTGTTGTCCTTACTTGACCCTACTTGAACTGGACCTGACCTGACCCATTGCCACCCCTATTTGTGTCGAAGCAGGTCTGGCTAGTGACAATACCTACACCCAAGAGGTTCCAATATAATTCTAGATTCATGAGATGCTTTTTTATTGTAATGCATTAGTTATGTGGCACTAGATTTAAGTGGTTTCGCATGAAGGGAATATTCACCTCCTCTTTACCCTTAATATACACATAGGGGCCAGAGAGCATGGTACATGCTTATTCCTCCTTTCGGAACTGACCTCTTATCCTCACCCTTTCCTGAAGATCAAATTAAAGAAAATGTGAGTATGAGAGCAGAATTTATCTAGACCTGAAATTCTGTGATGCATCTTTAGATCTGCACGCATATTGCTGGTGATGACTTCACGATCTTCCTTGATCTGTGCTTTTTTGCTCCATTATAATAAGAGAACTTTGAAGGAATTGCATCTTAACCCTCATACTAGGATCCTGTGGCAGCATATGCATAACTAGGGGTGTAGCTTATTGCATGCACTATCTTACAATAGTCAGGGCTTTGCATTTTATTTTTCACATTGTCTACTTCTGTACTCAATTTCTTAATTCCTATAATATGCTTAGTTGATAAAAAGTTACTTTTTCTTTAACTTTGTCTTTTAGCATCTTATTGAGATACTCTATTATGGAACACATTTACACTTGCCCTCATTCATGCACTATGAACAGGTTCCAGCTGTATATGAAGAAATGATTTTATCTGGATGCACACCTGATAGGAAAGCTAGAGCGATGCTGCGCTCAGCTCTGCGATACATGAAACAGACACAGGATTCATAGCACAGGCAGCACATCGTCGTTCAGGGAGCAAATCACATGGATTCAAGCTGCTGCTTCAATTCCTAAATACCCATAAAGGTTCACTTAATCCTTTGTATACATAGAATTAATTGTTAGGAAACAATATTTTTTTAAGGAAAAAACTTATCTAAATACTTTTATGGATAACATGCTAGTGAATGTAAGTCCTTTTCTTGTTATGTTTACTCTTTTAGCTAGACTTCTAAAATTACCTAGATGACTCCAGCTAGAAAGATCAAAATTCAGAAGAGTCGATATTGTTCCCTCATCACTTAGGCATCTTTAACTGTTGGAGTAAGAGTTTTGCAGTATAGATTTTCGGCCTTGTGCAAGATTTCATATAGTTTGTGCCCTGCAAAGTGATCAAATCCTTTACGTTTCTGTGTTATGGTGAGCTTTTTTTTTTGTCTTTTTTGTTTTGGAGGGGAAGAAATTTTTCAATTTTATGGTGAGAACTTGGTAGCATCATAAGAGGCAAAGCTAGAAACTCTAATTGAAGCCATAATTATCAATCATTCATGCACAATACGTGCATCAATCTTTCCTCCAGTCTGACAGGGCTTTAATGTTCACCAGCTGCATATTATCTGTAAAGGAAAGCAATTGTTCATCAATCTTGCAGTTACACCAAATCCCTCTTCAATCTAACATACAATTTTTGTGTTGGTCGGTGGATGACCTTGACACAGTCTAACGCTCACATCTTCCCAAGTTGCTTATGGATCAAGAAGATTGAGAAATTATTGTGACCAAATATGAAATATAAATAATCTTGGCTGGTATTATCCCAGCAAAAATGAACCGAAATATTCTGAGATACTGTTCAGTGGATATCTGTTCTGGCCAATATTTTCCAATCACATTTGTTACTTTATTAAATTGATATTTTGATTAATAAATTTCAGAATCAATCCCTCTTTGTATATCGGCTGAGATTTCGACATTTGCTCTAAAATATTGGCCAAGATCTTGAGAAATCTTGGACCTTTCCAAATTCCCCCCTTCCATCTTGGCCAAGGTAAATCATGATGTTGGTTTATCTTGATCTTTGTCACCCTGAGATGACCGATCTCCATCTTTCCAAAATTGATCAGGTGGTGCATGTGGAATCTGTCATTTTGTTATAGTTGATCAGTGTGTTTTAGCTATCTAGCTTGTTCTTGTCAAGTAACTTTTTACATTGTCTTCACAATATTTCTTCCTCTCTAACTGGTATAAGCAAGGCATGCTAGCACCATATGATTGGCAAGTTTGGGGACACATTTTAAGATTTAAAAAAAAAAATACTTCTTGAGATCAGTGCTCCATAATCAATCCTTATGGCTTAGTTTATGTTGGTTGTATGTATTGGCAATGTATACTTTCTAAGATACTCTAGTCTTTGGTATTTCCTGTGTTGCAGATATCCTGATCATGAAACATAATATGCAGATACCACATATTATTATATTAACATTAGACCAATGGCGGGAACTTCTAAGATTCCAAAGATTTTATATGCTTAGTTCACATATGTATGAGCTATTGTGAGCAGCTGTTGTTGCTCTGTTTATATCACACTTGCTGAGCAGAATTTCTGCTGTGTTGATGCTACTTGATGTAATAGAAATCTGTATCTTTACTTCCAGGAAATGCTGCCATATCTGCTATTGTTTTTGGCCAGACTGGAAATATTCACTATTAATGGAAGCCTGATGTTGGTCTTTGAAACAATAAATTGGTCAGACATGAATCAGAGGACAGTCATAATCAAATCGGATGAAATGAAATACTTCACCGCAAAGGTTAGTTTCCTTTGGTGCTGATTTGCCCATGTTAATTGTTGCACGTATTATGCCTGTACATGTATGTATAAATTACTGTTGCTTTAATTGTCAATAGACTCTCACAGACCTTATTTGAATTACTCACTTATGTGTTGCTTTTAATTAAGAGTGAAGGAATTAGTCTCTACTGGATGTCATCCATGCATTGATTGTTCATGGACAGATGAATCCATCTTATTCCCAACAGCTGATTTAAAATGATTTATTCATACTAAAGTTTGCTAATGGTTCTAATTGTTGTTGTATCTGGTATTTCTTGCAAAAATCTCATTCAATTGGCAGAAAAATTTGTGCATGCTATTTTGTAGCCTTAGTATGTATTCAAGGAACTGACAAACAGGAACTCCGTTGCTTTGTTTATTTCCAAACAATTGAACGGGTCTCTTCCACCCAAACAAGCCAGTTTGTGTACTTCAGTTAAGGTGACTATAAACTAAATAATGTAGATTGTACGGGGTTGCTTAAATGCTACTCATGATGGGAGTTCCTGACTGGCCTGATCTTAGCTTCCTTTGCTGTTTTACAACCATTAGAGGGTTGGTATTTAAGTTTTGTATAGCATGGCTATCTTTTTTGCCAACATGGAGTGACCAAGGAATCTTGATATGTACATGATAAGACAGCTACTGAGGTGTCTTCCTTTTTTCTTTCAATTAAAGATGTGCACAACTGCTTTGCCACATCATCTCTGTAATATAACTTATTTCTGTACTTACATGCCAAAATTATGAAGCAATTTATGCAACTAGAATATAATTTGACATCCTCTTAATCAATGTTTACATCAACTATTGACTGCTTGTTCATCTGATTTATGTACCATAACTTTTGCACTTTAATTTCATATGAACAAGATCAAAAGGATGATTTGTAGTTTTCATGTTATCAGATTATTTTCTCACTCTATGCTTTCTTATATACAGTTCCGGTCAAACTTCCTGTTCTTTTCCTGGCTTATGGCTACTTGCATTTTCCTTTGGCTACTCATATTTTCCTTGTACTCCAACAGAATAATAGGAAGAAAGTTTGAAATGATTTGCAGCATAAACTTCGTTAGATGTTTCTATTATTTCCAGAAAATTTCTCCTTTTCATATTCTAGATGGTCTTTTACATGCATAGTTGTCACATAGCCTAGGTGAGGGACCCTCCTATGAACTAGGAGATCACCCAGGATTAGGTGACTACCCATGCGGCAGACTTTGTGCAAAAATCATAAAATGATTTATGCCTTGATATATTTCGAGTGTTGAGCAAAACATGCATTATTTTCAATAATTCATCTATAGTACATGACTGTAGCATACATCACTAACAACTAATGTATAAGTTCTAATTTGAACTCGATAAAACTTCCAAGCTCCTTACAATTGTATCATTTGTACTAAATTTTTCTCTTTCTAAAGCAAAATAAAGAAAACATATCAAATATTAGCAACACTAGTCTATTCCTAATATTGAAGATATATGAACTGCATATATGTATATATACATCTTTTTAAAGCAAAATAAGACAACTAAGACAGACCATAAAGGTAGAAAAATTAGCTTTCAATATCTTATTACCACATAGAACAGAACCTCAGAAAAGGAAAAAATACTGGTAAAGAGATTGTTGATCTTTCCCTCCTCTATGAATTACGGCCAGCGAGAGAAATAGAAAACAGAGCAAAATTTCATAATATAAAAGACAAGGAAATATAAAACAAATGCATGAGAAAGGAGCGAAATTCCAGATTATATTTGAAGCGCTCTCATGGCCATGGTCAAAAACAAAAGAAAGAACAACCATGATTTTGAAGTTTCTATTGACCCTACTTCAGGTTCAAAAACAATAAGCAAAGATGAACAGAGAGGAAGAGGCTCTCTGCTCATTTTTCTGGGGTTTACAAAACAAAAAGAAAAAAGATAGATTTTTTTTTTGGGTGTGTTGTGTGTGTGGTGTTGTTTGGGGGGCATGGTTTACAAAACTTCCTTCCCACTTTGCCGGTTGAGACTTGCCTTTAGGTCAAGAGCAAAGAGCAGACGAGGGAATCAAGAGGTTACATTCCCCTTTCCTTTTTTTCCCCTAATTTTGTTCTGACTTGGATCGAGTTAAATGTGAGAAATATATCTGATTGGATTTGCTTAGCTTGGGCTAAGTGAGCACTCAGTAATGATGGGCCATGCAATAAATGCCCACTTGCCTAAGCAGGCACTGAATTCATAAGCCTCCTAATGGCTCATCAAGGTAGGCCACGCCTAGGTTCTCGAGGCCTATTTGGGTGCCCACACGACCACCTAGGATCTACGCAATTGCCCGCAACAACTATGCTTACATGTTCTATATGCAATTGCCTGTAAAAACTATGGTTACATATTCTATACTCGTGTTAGAAGCTAACCTCCATGTATTACATAGTATATACTATATACAATGCAAGAACCTTACTGTCTAGACGTTTGCATCCAGCTCTGAGGCTTGCATTGCTCCCGCTAGAATACAACTTGTGTGACTCATGTATCATGAGACATTCTCATCAACAGTGAATATGATTAATCTTGGCTCTGTCCTCTAGACAATGTTTTAAGAAGGGAAAATGATAGAAGTATAACTGGAAAGTAAATGTGTATTTATCAATGTAACATCCTTCATGGGGTTAGGACTGCAAAATTGTGGGGGGTCACATCTGGGCCCAGCTTGACTCAGACCAAATCCATCAGGTTTTGGGTCTAAGATCTAGACCACTTCTAGCCTATCAGTTGGTGGCCTGTCTGTTTAGATCTCTTTGCTGGTTGAATGTAGGTTTTAAGTTAAATCTGGATTTTGGAATTAACTCGTGCTGGTCAAATTGGTACATTTGGGTTTGATCTAGCTCGGTTTCATTTTATGAGATCCATACCTGGTCTGATTGGAAGTAAGGTCCTAATTTGAGAACCATGCCCGATCCATTTGTCTTAACCTTGGGCATGAATCTTGTTAGTTTTGTTATGTTCATGTTAGTCCAGGTCCGCCCAATCCACTTGCAACCCTGCCTGGGATGTGTTAAGATTGTACACCATTGATATATAGAAATGACATGTATTTTGGTCCAACTTACATTCAGTCCCCGAAATTCTTTGGTAAAGAGGAAAATATAACAAAAATTGGGAGAAACAATATAGGAACTGTATGGGTATTTCTTAGGCATGATTGTTTATATTATGCATCCCAGTAACTAAATCTTTTGAATCAATAATTGCCCAACCATCTACTTAGTAATATCTATTAATGAGAGAGATTAGGCACATGGTACAGATGATGGTTGAGATCTATTTTAGGGAAAGGTGGTTGGCATATCTTCGCTAAAAACTTTGCCAAGTTACAACTCAGTTGGCAGGTTAAGGCAGATTTCAGGGTATGCTCATGGATGGATGAAATGTATGCTCATGGAACACATAAGAAGATTTCAAGGATCAAAAGAATTCCATTTCTAGACTTCACACACCTCTCTTAAACAGGAAGGACAAATTTTAATATTTCTTTTGAGTATCTTAATCTAATTTCTATAAATGTTCATGACTAAGGGATTATAGCCATCCATCAAATATTCCTTCCTCTTAAATTAGTGACGTGCATTGCTGTGCTGCATCATCCTATATTATGCTTGAAATAGTTTTTGCCATGTATATCATGGTCATTCAACACCCAGTTGATGTGATGTTACATTCACCGCAAAATTCCTTTCCACATCATCTTCCTTGTGAGATCACATCTATCCAGCTAAACCGCACCCCACACCATGCTTTCTTGGTGGATCCCACTGAAAATATTTTCTTTTGATTGCATGTGCATCAGATGTGCCAAAAGTTGCTCTTGACAATGCCAGTGTTGGTGCAAGACTCCTTCCATTTTGACATATTATTGACATCTCATGTTACTTGTCCCAAGCAAAGGGTGGGTGAAAAGCTTATAGGAGAAACGCAAGAAGCATATATTCTCATAAGAAGAATGCTCTTGAAGGTTAAGGCGTGCCTGATTCTCTGAAGTCAACAGTTGGAGGTGATTTTGAAAGAAGATGACTGCTAGATGAACCAGGGCCATCCATTTGTGTGAGATGTCCTCAAGGAAGTCTTAGATTTCCAGAGTCTTCTTTGATGGAGGATCTTATGTGCCAAAGAGAATATATGTTGAAGATTTTTTGATATGACTATAAGCAGTGGCGGAGCGTAAGAGGGACCAGGTGGGGGGGGCGGCCACTGCCCTTGCAGAAATTTTAAAATACTTATTACCTATATATTTATATATATGATGGCTCCTCTAATATTTTAATCTTACACATATTACAAGTCCATCAGTTTGAGAAAAGGCCAATATAATTAATTATATATTAATTTTTATTGAAAATAATAAATTTTTTAAAGAAAGAACGGTTGTTTATCTATTCTTTAACCCTTTATTTATTCTCCAACCTTTAATGTGGAAGAGATTAGTGAGATTTTTACACAATCAAAATTATTTTGCAGATGGCATAAGGTAATATTTTTACTTATCTTTGTTTATATATAAATTAATATTTATTGATATTTTTATAATATTTTGGATATATATATCTTTATTTATTATTTATTATAAAATATTTATTAAAATTATTAATAAATTATTACTTTGTCCTCTCAACATTTGATGTCAGGCTCTGCCTCTGACTATAAGCAAAGATTAACCAAAATCATATTCGGCAAAATTTGTTCTCTTGGTTTGAGGTCTCTAGGAAGCCTACATCTGCAAACTAGTTAAATAAAATATCTGACGGAGATATGGGAGGAAGGCCTTGACCCTATATTTTCTTATGCTCATCTGCGGTTGATCCTAGACTGGATTGGACCATAAGCAAATCTTTTTAAGCATCAAGGACCATAGGTTAGGCCTAGACCTGGCGCGCTTATTGATTAGGGTTCAATTTCAGAAACAAAAAAGCTTAGAACATTTTTTGTACCTGCCTCAGCAAGATTGAGTTATAACCAAATCCATGATTTTGTACAGACCTTACCTGATGGTAAGAATTTGGATTCACTTAAATATATAGTCTGATCTGAACTTTAGGTCTACTTCAGTAGATCAACCTGACCTGGCCTGATCTATTGTCAGCCAACTGCCAAACTTCTGGCTTCATATCACCAATCTTGTCTGACTTAAGTTTAGAAGACCCAGCCCACATAAGGTTAACTACCATGGGTTTGGATTTCAGACCAAACCCAATGGAGAAGTCCTTTATACGATCTAAACTTCAGATCCTCTGGTGCAAATGGGAAACATGGACTGAATATATCTGCAACCCGAAACAAATCAGCTATAATTAGAATGAGCGATCATTTTCATTCTTGTTAAACATATGTCTAGTTCTCTAAATTAACCCTAATGACTTCAGTTTGACAAGGGTCAGAGATGTGATTTGGATATTGGTCATTCATGTTAACTTGTCATTCTCTAAAACTGAAAGTTCCTATCTTGATTATTATACAACTAGGCTTAGTCCAGAGCAAGACACACTAGAACTCATTCGGTCATCTATTTGATATTTAAGCCCTCAAGGACAAAACTGGGCCGAAGGAATCTTAGTCCTAAGACATGCATAATCCAAGAGAGCAAAAGATCCTAACAACCTAAACAGACAATTAGCATCCCAATATTTTCATCTGGCAGACTAAATGCTATTGTTTCTAAAGAGTTGTCTCGGTCGACATGGCCTAATATAATAGTTAAGATGCCGGAAATGCTGCTCACATTAGACACCCACAGTTGTACCATGAGAGCTGTACTTATTTATTTATTTTTCCTTGAAGGCAGGTGAAATTCTGTATAGAATATGGTATTCTTCCAGAGCAGTTATGACAATCCTTTGGACTTTAGTGGATTTTCTGTTCCAGAGCTAATTCTGTCTATTTCATGGATTAGTGAGAGAACAAAGGTCAAGCCTATTTGTCTTGAACCGATGGTGAAGTTCTCATGATAGTTCCTTTGTTTACTCAAAGCCAGAGACTTTTAATTTACATGACAGAAGGTTTGGGAATTTGCCTCAAATAGTTTTTTTAGTGGGGGGTCGCTTGTCTGTGATAATATACGGTGCAAGGGTGAACTTAAACATCTTAATCAGCGGCTTGCCTTCACCAGAAAATTTATATATACAGAAAATAAGGTTTGAACGAAGCATATGATGTGCTTCAATGAGGTATAAAAGGCTTTCAAAAGTCAAATTATGCATTAAATAAACATATAGTGTCCTTCATATCTCTCCAACTTTTATACCTGCAGATTATTTTCGAAGTGCAAGGACTTTTATAGCTTTTGATATATCTGAACAATGAAACCTGAATACTGGATAAAATATATATTTTTGGTTCCAAACCGTATAAAAGATTTGTTGAAAGGAAAGAGGGGAAGAAAAGTTCTTAGCCTGACTTCCGCAACTGTGGTTTATTCCTGATATTTGAGTTACATCAATGAACTCTGATCAGAAGCAACAAATATGCTATTATTATATCCGTTCAAATTGCTATTATTTATGTTTTCGTCAATTTAGAATCTGGTCGCTTATAGTCTCTTTTCCAATATTTGTACCATCTGTTTTAGGAGCAAGCTGATTGGGTCCTCACAAGACCTTCAATGTGCTTTACTCAATAATTTCATGGTCCGTTGGAGTCACCATATTCTCTTATTTATTCTGTTGTATATAATGAAAACATCTTAAATGGGACCTGGGGCCCTCGCAAAGTGTTAGCTTTATCAAAGTTAGACGACATTTCATCTTTTGGAATAATGTTATCTTTAATTATGCTTTGGAACCTTTAATAGACTTATCTTGACTCTTGCTCTTTCGCTTAATCTTCTCATTAATTTCTTCCCCAAGTATCTATTGGGTAAAGTTGTATTTAATAAACATCTGTGGGATCTTTCTGTAATAGCATTTCATTATTATATTCCTCTGTACATCAGAACCAATCATGCTGTACTGTCGTCGAATCATTCACGAATATTATCATCAACACTATTTTCCTCTTTATTGAATGGAATAGGACGGTCAGGAAACCAAATTGTCTCACATCTTTGTTTTCAGGTTTGAACCTTGATTACCGCAAGTACCCGAAACAATCTCATATATATTAAACTAGTGGCCCTCGGGTCAGCATTTCATCCATCCTCTTCATGTTTAATCCCATTTGGGTCAGGTATCATGACTCTAGATAGGATCTGTGATTTATTTATCTGTGAAATTGTTGAGATGGTTCTGTTTTGGATGTGATGCTTGAAAGAAGCCAACTTTATTAACTCACGCTTGTGGGCAAAGCAAACTTATTTGAGAACTAGAAAAGAAAAAAGTAGTGTGTGTAGGGATACGCCAGTGTGAACAAGCTAATGTTATTCTTCCAATTGCAATGATGGCCGAAGGGAAAGGAGATGCGAGGAGTAGGTCCGACCCATCCTTCAGTCTCCGCTCTCGCCATCATGAGACCAAGAGACCCCAAAAAATATTTCACGGGTCAATGGATTTAAATCTTCTCTAACAAACCTAATCAGCAACTTCACACCAACATCCCCTCTGATGCAATCCTTACGTCACAATCCGCATGAGATGACCTAAAATTGACACGCTGAAGTCATGTCTGTCGATATGCTTAAAGATGAGATTAGTGGAAACCTAATTTGCTAGTAACAGGCTAGGGCAAATATCTCTAGTTACAACGGCTCCATTTACATTCCAGTTCGATTCCAGTTAACGCTCTAAACGCTGATTGTAAGTAGCCACTCACTTTGAACACCGACTCCAAAACACAAGTAATTCTGGAAGGTAAAGAAAATCAATGTTATATTTTGGGGAAGTTTGGTACCAACTACTAAGCTTTTCTTGTGCATGTTATCCTTGTGCAAGGGCATGCTAATCTTCTCAGTATCTATGAGTTATCTGCCAAGCTACCGATATAAGATTTTTTATCCACTATATGCTGATGATCCATGATGTAAGCTTATTACTTCCATTCATCCAGCATCGCATTGGAGACGAAGGTCTATATGCAAAGCAACATTACTATTTTAGAAAGAGCTAGAGACTGTACATGATTCATTTCAGCTCTTAATCAGATATAATGTTTGCAATGGAACTAAAGCTTTGTTTTGGGAAGACAGCTGGCTTCAAAATCATTCATTCAAGGACCTATTCCCTCAATTATATACGAGAGCATTGAATTATAATACTTCAATGGTGACAGTGTTAAGTGGCCGGCCTCTTAATAGATCATTCAGCACTCTACTTTCGGAGCAAGTGCCGGACGGCTTCTAGAGATTAAAGGTAAGCATTGATCAGGTTAATTTAACGAATCAATCTGATACTATAGTACGGAAATGGTTCAGCGACAAGTTTTATAACAAAAAAGATCTACCACTTCCTTCAAGATGGAGGAGTGAGGCCATTAATGAGTAAAGTTTTATGGAAACTTCTGATACGAGAAAAAGCCAAACTATTTGTTTGGTTGTACATCCATAACAAAATTCCCACAAAAGTCAATCTTCGTAAACAAGAAAAAATCGAGACAGCCCACTACATATTCTGTGTGGAGATACCTGAGAAACAAATGACCATCTAATGCTTGACCGCCCTTTCTCAAGAACAGTTTGGAATCAATTATTTTCAGACCCGCAACTATCAGAACTTCCATTCACACTGGACTTCTTTTGGAGCTCATGGAGAATTACTTATGTAAATCGAGAGCAAATATATGGACTTAACGTGCTTCTCGTTATAGGTCAGTGGTGTCTTTAGAAAGAATGGAACAAAGGGTCATTTGACTTCCATGCTTTCTGTCCAAGACCAGTTGCTCAGCAGATTTTAACGCTCTTTCTCTCCTGGACATCCCAAGTGACATCGAAGCAGATGAAGATGTTAGCCCATATTCGAAATGTTCTCTTGTCTAAGAACGGGAATTCTCATTCTTCAGAGATTGTTCGAGATGCAAACAGGTGATAATGAAAGCTTCATGAGTGGCTCTAAAACAGTTGGTCGCATGCGTGCTGAGATTGAGAGAGATATTAGGACTTCTGATTTAATATAATCCTGTACGAGGAAATATTATCATTTCCTCCTTTGTAATCCCCGATCATTAGCATTTTGATCAGGATACATTGTCACCATGTTACGTCTCTGATGTAACCAATCTATATTATCATAAATAAATGAATAACGGAGGTTTAATTTACCTTCTCTCCATCAAAAAATATATGGTCATAAAGGAAATTGCTAAACCATAGATTTTTGCATGGCTCCATGATATGTATGTATGTATGTATGTATTGTTGATTTCCCGTGTAGAAAGCATGTTCCTTTGGATTAGGTTCTTCTGCCACAAAAGTTAGCACGAAGGCACGGAATAACCTGTCTCCCATCTCATGCGTGTGGGCCCACCTATGACCTGAGGAGCACACTAGACATCAAACAATGGGTCAATGCCCGTGTCAAACACTTAGTTGCATGTGTGGCGTAAATCTACTCACCCAATGATTAAGGAATTTGGTATTCTTGAGATAATGGACTAAAGCTCCTTTACGGTTGAATCTTCGGCACAATATTTCAACTCCAGATAGGAAAGGAGAAAGGTCAATCTAAAGGAGAGTAGATCTTGGAAGGAACGTTTGATCCAGACGATACATCTGGAGAAAGCATTCCATGAGGGGATGGTAAGATTATAGAGGTGGAAAATTGTGCTTGTGTGGGTGGAGGGTGGGGAGAGTCTTACATGGATCAAATTCCTTTTGGAGAATGCCGTAATAAGGGCCTGGATAGAGAGAAGCATGCTTCATAGTTCCTTTTCTTCTATAAATATTTTTTTTGGGGGGAGAAGAACTTCTATATCTTTTATTTATTTATTTTTTCGTAGAGAACTTCTATATCTTTTATTAGTAGCATATCCTATCCAAATTTTTAGGTCCGCATTCATTTGTCACATTACAATTTGCCCATCTTTTCAGCCTACCAAACTGCGAGGATGGCATCCTCCTCCCACTATAAACATATTGTATGCAGTTTTTTTTATTTGACAGATATCCTAGATGAAACTTTCTACTCATTTAATATTTGTGGCTTCCACTAGTTCATTAAACAATTCAGAGGTCCTCTCTCTCTCTCTCATGTCAAACATCACACTTTGTGTGCAGAGCCCACTAAAGATTTCATCAGTCTTAAATTCTTTGTGGTCCTCCATCTTGTCCGTCCAACCACAACCATCATGGTCCACAAGCGTATCGGTGACGCCATTCATAAGCAACGTTTTACGCTAAACAGCCAGTTGACTATCCAATTTTTAGATGGACCAGGTCCGATACATTAGTCCAATAGGCACCACATTATTCTCTTATATTAAAACATTTCAGCCTTTAACGAGGGTTGTCTGTTATCCACCATTCATTTGCTTCAGAATTGGGTTGGTCCACTGGACGTGGTCCATGCAATGAATTCTCAATTGGACCAATCAATCTATTTCCATGTTTTTTAGATAAATGCATACAATAACAGAAAATTTAATTTTGGATTATTATGTTTGGTTATAAGTTTAGATCCTCTTCAAAATGCCTCTTATTTCTGATGAATTTTCTGTGAAATTTTTTTAATTACAAACTATCATTAATTAATTATTTATTTATTAAAATGGACTGATTATATGATCTGAATTGATGGACATGCATGTAAGTCCATTATTGTTAGTAATCTTTGTGTTTTGGGTTACGCGGGCTTTATATTGGATAGTGTGGTTGGACGGCATGATGTAGGTCAAAACCTAACTTAAGCTCGTGATGGGAGGGTCTGTTAAAGTTGTTTCAGATTTGGCTAAGTCTTCTTTCTACTTCCTATAAATACCATGGAATTAGTTCTTAGGCTTGCCCCATCAAATAGCCACCCGTTGAGAGGAAATTGGAGAGAAGAACTTGGCCTTTGGTGTTCGTCTGAGCATATATGATTAATCGAGTTTTGTGAATCAATGATGAATATAGATCTAATCTTTTGCATATGATCTTAAAAAAATCTCTACAATTGGTATCAGAGCACGATATTTTTTTCACAGAGAATTAGAATCAAAATCAATATTTTAATTTATTTGATTTGATATAATAAAAAAAATTTGAGGAAGAAAGAGACGGATCCTTGTGGCCGTGCCCTCTTTCTTTTTCTAGTCGCCGGCCGGATCGATCTCCGATGGGATCAAGCTCCGGTGGCGATCGGGAACAGCTGATAGTGATGTGCCCGTTGTTCCGATCTAGATCCCAAGATCCAAAACAAAAAAAAGGGAGGAAAAGGGGAGGTGTGGCGGTTCCCACCACCATGCCCTCTTACCCTATGATGACTGTAGGGGGTCATCGTGCATAGGCCGCCGACGGTCTGTCGGCGATTAGGAGGAGCTGATGGTGAAGGGGTGGCCATCTCCATCCCAATTGAAGGACACAAACAAATATGTATATATATATGTTGCTGCAAAAATCCGCCGGCGTCGGAGATGCTGGAGTCGAGGGTGCCGCGGTCGCCGCCGGGACCTACAAAAGAAGTCTAAACCGAAGGTGGGGTTGCTCCGGCAAGACCCTCCGATGCTCAAGTCAGTTCTCTGCCTCAACAAG
>KE505091.1:464266-477808 GCA_000441515.1 Elaeis oleifera
CTCTCTCTCTCTCTCTCTCTCTCTCTCTCTCTCTTCTAACTTTTTTTTTTTTTTCTGTGGTACATGGATTGGCGTTTGTCCTCTACCTCATGTTAAAAATCAGGTTCATCGCCTTGACTAGGACTATGGGCGGCTTTCAACACCGGCTTTGACTAACTGGGAGTGACACGAATGATTGACACGACCCTATGGACCAAATGATGCGTACCGAGTAACATTCCATCAGTCCAAGCCACCATCGTTTCCACATGGAAGTCTTCTCACAGTAGCAGAATGTCAACTCCCCCATCAATCCCACACGCGAACACCACCTCCCACGTGCGACCAGCCAAATTTTTAATACGTAATTGCCGGCAAGAGAGCTGGTCTAAGTGTACGAGTTACATCATCCATGACATCATCTTAATTGCGGGAACGGGCGCGCACACGCGAATGCATTCTACGCTTGAAAAATGGGTGGACGTCGTCTGATCAAGAATATTTCTTTGATTGTGCACTGAAAACTAATTTGTTCCTTACATTGCAGCTATATCACATAACTACATAAGAGTGCATACCTTTGAAGCGATTCTATGAGAACTATTAGTATTCTCATAATAGTCCTCTCTGCATGCATGCAGAAAGAAAATTAGCGGGCCTATGGGGCGTAAGATTGAAATAAAAATAAAAAAATTGGTTATGACTTCAAGTTCATAACATTATTCTTATCTTGTATATCATTATTATGAGATGTGCAAGTTGGTGGTTCTATAATCTCTTTATGTGATTTATTTGTAGAGTCATTATTATCAAGTATTTTAGTTAATCAAATGTCTGATCTATATATGAATGAACTCCATCGGGAATACTAAATTATAGCATTTCAACCATGATTCCGTGTACATATAGTAACATACAACTGATCAACTTGCATTGAATCTGATAGGTGATGTCATAAAAAAATAATAAATCCTCAATTTTCCCCATCTATATTTACGAGAAATAAATATCCATAAGAACAAAATGGTGAAAAAAGTGAAAATTCTAGCAAACGATAATATATAGTTAGATGAGAGTCAATGATTGTAATGAGTGATCTTGCTAGTTCTAGGTTCTGGTGTTGATATTGGTTGACCATGCTTGCTTATTCACATTTCTTTTCCACTAATGGAATTTTTTCTCTAAATTAGCAACTTGTGTCATATACCATAGAAATTAGGATGATCTTTTCTCAACAAGCGAAAGTCATGTGTATCGTTTCAATGTTAAAGGCATCTGGTCAATTTAAGTGTGTGATGACACACCACAACCCTCATTGTCTTAAACATTTTATAAGTTAACACTTCACTAGTAAAAACAATAGCCAATATGATTGGAGGTGGGGAAGGAAGATACAGAGGGAGAGAGAATAAAAGGCGGCACAAGAAGACAAGGACAAAATCCAAAGAGTGGATGGGTAGGACCTGACATCCTCTGGAGAAGACCAGAAGCGACCATGCTGTTGGAAAGGTCAACACACTACTAATTGAGTCGTTTGTCCGCTACCATCCACCGCCCACCACACATTTCAACACAGGCCAAGTCAGCGTAAAATTTATAATTTGTTAACTCTATGAACAGCATTTGTGGAAAGACCTCGTAGATGTCATGTTTTATTTATTTTTTTGTTCTATTCTAGAAGAATTTTTTAAGGAGATTTTTGGTTAGAGGTTGGAATTGGAATCGAAATAGATTGAATAAAAATTAGAATAGCCATATCCCCTACGTCTGATTTATGATCAGAATTGGAATCAGAATCGAATTTGGAATGGAGAATTGAATCTTTAGGAGAGAGTCGAGATGAAGTTTTAGGAGGATTGAGCCATCCTATTTCATCTCAGGATTGAAATCAAAATAGGACTCCTCCCAATTAAATAGTTGGAATGAGGATAATTTGTTGTGGTCAAGAGCTTATAGCTCAAATGAATCAGTCTTCGCTCCTGCGTATATGAGATATTATTTGCTTTGGTCTCTGACTGCTATGGTATAGGATCTTACGATTTTATCCTTCAAAATGCACCTGATGGAAGAGAAAAGATTCTATTTCATATAAGTTAGACTCTTCCTTGACTCACAACTAATATGAGACTAATGATATCGTCCTTCCATAATATAGCCTACTAGTCAAAAGGGAGTCCATGTATGTGCCGGAGGTCTATCATAATCTGATTCTTAGAGACAGTATCAATATTGTGGTTAAGGGCTTATGGCTTGGTTGGAACAGTGTCCACTCCTGCGCCATAAAATATTGTCTATTTTGATCTATGGCCGTGGTGGCATGGGGCCTTATAGTTTTGTCTTTTAAAAGATACCTCATGGGAGAAAAAATGTCACATTTCATGTAAGCTAGATTTTTTTTTGACTCACAATCAATGTGGGACTAATGATATCGTCCCTCCATAATATTATTTATTTTAACTCCCCCAACTGAGCATCCCGAAAGTACCCTATTTTTTCTATATATGATTGAACTGATGCCAAGGGTTATGCTTTTGTTAAGGTCATATTGCTTCATATATCTTCCCAGTTATATACCCTTGAAACAAGAATTTACTGATAATGCATATGTTTTAATTAAGATTAGAACACATTAAGTTATTGTTAATTTTTCAAGAAGATGCGAATCCTTGACTGATTCCTAGATATGAGGCCCTAAGCCAGTGTTTTGCTTCTGAATTATTTACAAATTTATTTGTAGATGAATTATGGAATTTTATTGATTATTCACAATATATATTTTATTAAAAAGATCATGCATTTTCTAATGTCATTGGCCCTCCTATTCTCGCAGCCTGAGCATTGAATTTAAAATCTAAAAATAATTCGCATCACGCTTTGGTTTTGAAACAACATAATTTATATTCTCAAAGAAATCATTTCCTTTTGGAGATGTGAAAAATTTTGATAAACGTTTAAACCCTATTTCTTGCTCTCCATTTGGATTTATGCATAATTGCCAAACCAGTGGATGTCCAGTACCATCGTCATCTTGGATTTGAAAGTTAGTAGGTATTAGTGACTTTCATCTGAACTATTTTACTATCTACCACAATTTAAACCTTCAACTACTTTTGTCTGGACTTAGAATTTCATTTGACAATGTAAAGCAAGAAAGATTATTTTTTGTAAATGAATAGTTAAAAGCTCTATAAATTTAGAGAAAAAACCAAACTTTGACTTCCATGTTGCTTGATTGTTATTGAGTTTTAAAACATGATTTTCTCTAAAATAGGTATTATGAAAAGCAGAAAAATCTATTTTTTTTATAAACTCATTTTTTAGTTTTATGACTTGTCAATTTTCCCAAAACATGTTTATAGAAAACAATCAAATAACTATTTTCCAAAACTCATTCATTTAAGTTTTTATACATCCATTTCGATACAACTCGACAAACAGATAACATACCATGCGTTACATTTTTTCCAAGATTGTCTATATTGTTGGTGCAGTCCCCGAATATACTTGGCACACAAACCTACAAAAATATATCGTTAAGCAATCTTTTTTATTGAAAAAAAAATACAATAACCACTGCCACCCATATTTAGAAAGGAGCATCAAATACCTAGCATCCAAGATTGCCAATTAAAACCAATATCTCCTATGAGAGAGAGAGAGAGGGAGCCCTTCTGATGGTCAAAGATTCCAAATAATATCTCTGGTTGACGCTCCTAATTCACTGAAAACCATGCACAGAACGAATGGTTTGATCTGAAACCAGTTGACCAGATGAATGGATTGCTAACCATTTAGATCGAGCAAGAGACAAAACATGGGTGAGATTGTCAAAGGAGGGAGGAAGAGAGAGAGAGAGCCCTTCTGATGGTCAAACATTACAAATGATATCTAGGGTTGACCCTCCTAATTCACGGAACCCATTCACAGAAGAAACGGTTTGATCTAAAACCAGTTGACCAGATGTATGGATTTCCGACCATTTAGATCGAGCAAGCGACAAAACATGAGTAAGATTTTCAAAGGAGCCATCCATGAGAACAATCGAAGCAAGCTTTGACATTGAAAGGGTGCAGCGGGCAAGATGTCAAAGGAACAAAGATTATTTTGCTACGTGTGAACCACGTCAAACCAAAGGGGGAGAGCAGGGGTCGCTTTCGGGTTTTGACTCTAATGGGAGAAAGGAGGCCCAGGCCCAGGTAGGCGCCTAGCACGCGCGCACGCCGTGTGGGGCCCATGTTGACCTACGACAGCCCGGTCATGGGCATGACGCCAGCGAGGTCTCCACTCCCGCGTTTCGCCTGGCGCCGCCTCGACCACGGATGGGATTTTTTGTAGTTTTCACATCTAGAGAGGGTGGGAAAAAAAAAAAAGTAGTGGTACGTAAATAATATAAAATATATACAAATAATAAAATATAGTGTGATGGTGGGAGGAGGTCCTGCGGCCATTCCAACTCTTCCTGCTCCTCGTTTGCAAGGAAATTACAAAAGACTGCCCTACCAAGAACCGTATTGCCACCGGAATCATTGGATGTTAGTGATGCTAAACTTTTGATGACCAAATTGTCCTGATAGAATGTATTGTATGTAGAACAAGATACTAGTCTATCATATTCCTCGTAGGCGTATGCATCACTATGTCTCGAGCTTAGCTAGTGTTCTTGATCTTTAGTCTTTAATTATTTCCGTCTATATATTTATGCGTATCTACTTAGCAATTTATGTGTGTTTTGGCTTGTTTATTTGTTCATTCATTCATTCCGTGAAGTAGGCTTTATTGTCTGCAATTTTTAAGAACACCAGAAATTCATGTGCTAAAATCCATGTATCATGACCTAAGGTGAAGTGGTATGCTGTTTCCCTATAGAAAAACACTTGGATCAGCTTCTTAGAATATTTCTTGCCTAGAAATTGCTGCTATAATGTTTTTAGATCAAAATTATAAAAAAAACAAATTACTTAAAAAAATATTTGAAAATCAAAAATAGATTGCCTATGTCATCCTTTATGTATGGATCTGCAACGATTTCATCTTCGAGGTATATTTTTTTGAGAAAAATCTTTAAGGTATAATAACCGGACACAATTCAGTTCTCTTTTAATATGATCTTGTTTCTAAGATACAATAATTGATCTTTTTTTAACGAGGATAATCGTTGAAAAGTTTAATCCAAATGATTCTTTCGGATACTCAAAAAAAAGAAAAATTGTATACTCATAGCACAGTTAACCAAGCCCAGCGCATCGGTATGGTCATCAGCTGACTTTTCTCGAAGTCCAACTTAAGCTTCTTGGGAAAGGAATCCTATTTAACCAAGAAGATTTTTTTCACATTTTCGATATATAGAACTAAAAGAAAGAGTTTTAAAACATTTGAAGGAACTAACAAAGAAGAGATAAAATAGGTTTATTTTAAATTAAATCTTTTATAAGTTAAAACCCAACACAGCTCGCATCACAACACAGTCTATGTCGTGTTCTTGGATTGGAAAAGAATATTCTTGTTTTATTGGCCAGAGAATTTGCATTTCTTCCTTGACAGTTTTAACCTTTTTGGTTCAACATAATCTAAAGTACTAATTGTGTGACCAAGATGTGTGTTTTGGTTGGCCATGATTTTTTTACGCGTCTTACCTGCTTTTAGTTCAATTCAACCATGAGTGATGACTTTAGGACTTCGACTTGGCTAGCAAATATGTCAATCGATTTTTGGCAAGCCAGCTTTTAGGCTCACGAGATTTTGACTTTGGATCTAACTAAATTCAAGTAGATGTAAAAAAATTCCAGGCTGCGCCACCTAATGACATCAACGCGTGTCCAGCTACATATCGAAGGAATCTAGCATTTATTTTCAACCCTGTAAACTTTTCATGATCCCATAGAATGCAGATCATAAATGAAAAAGAGTGAAGCAATTGAACTCCATACATGTTTCACATTTAGATCATAAATATAATGAGTGATATTACATGAAAAAAATATCATTAGTGATAGTATAGATTCTTTTCTTGAGAAAAAATAATTAGTAACAGATTCAACTCACCAATTTCAATGGTTGTATTTTCCAACAGAAAAATATATTCAAACCAGTTCTTTATTAATGATTTGATGTTTTGAATCCTGTAGTTAAGAATGAATCCATGAAGGAGACCCTAATAGAGAGGGCACTATTTTTAATGTGCTTGGCATGCCTTACAAGATCCCAAACAAGAAGAACCGTCTAATGGATGGGATTTGAGTGGATGATCATATCTAGTTGCTTATCAACAATGTCCAATAATTGAATCATATAGATCATATAAGATGAACACAGGGTTTTAGTAATTGAGTTGCTATGCTGTATCAGTCCTTGTTTGGTGCAAACCTTTTTGACAGCCCGGTGAAGATAGCTCTAAAACCGGATGCTTCGAAAGGTTGGAGCTTGGATAGAATGCACACTTGAAAAACGTAGGTGGAATTTGATCACATTTTTGGAATAATTCTGTGGAGGGGCCTAAGTAAACTGACACAACAAAAAAATTGATAGTGGGTGCAGAAGCTGGAAAGCAATAAGCGCTAAAAGCTTTTCTAATCTATATGATAGGTGCCAAGGATAAAGCTTATAGGGATTATCATATCGAAAAAGATGAACAAGCGTGTTCTTTGTATGTAGCCCTACAATCCTGACCCTTTGAATGATTGTAGGCACCTTTTTTATGTAACAAACACAATTTTCTTGTGGATGATTGAGAACCTAACGAGTTAGTTATCGTTGGAAACCAAAGTGCCTACCCCTTGCTTTGGGAAAGCAAACGTACAGCTTAGGTTAAAGAAATGAAGATATGTACATTGATGGGCCCGATCCGTAATTTAAAGAAATTATACCTATGTGATCATGCACCATACCAATCTCCACATCGGCTAACTATTGGAAGGAGTGCATGATGAACGTGGCTCATAGAGAGAAGCTGCAGTGATTGATGTGATGCACGATCATATAGTGCATACCGTGTATGATATAATATCCCATTAACTTGTCCTTCGCGGTCATAATAATATATTTACCTTATTTGGGCAGCCAATCTTAACCAGTTAATTATGGAAGCCAGATTGAATTTCTCAAAAAATGGCCTTTGAGCTGTTGCATTTTAGGATGCACGAAGGTGCACTTCTCAAGCCTACTAGCGTGCATGCAAAAGTAACGAAAATTCCTTGCAGCATGGTTGCGAAATATGATGTTAAGGTTAATCCTATCTAACTAGGGAAGGTTCTTACAAAATTTGGCTAGGCACTTTGCAAAATAGAGGCTCGGACTTGTTTTATGGTCACACCTTTTGCTTAACAATTAGAGATTTTAATATCAAGTTTTGCCTGGTGCTTTCCTAAATTTTTTGGCCACAACAACAATATTGTATTAGTTTTGAAGAAATAAGTTGCATGGATTTGTTTGGCATTAGCAAGATCATCATCTTGTAAGAAATTTCAACCATCCATTACTAATGAATTTGGGTATCTATCAACACTAAATATCGCCGGATCCATGTGCAGTTTGTTTCAATCATACCAATCCCCTTTCTAATTCAAATTTTCTACCTTAAATGTTACACAAATTCTAGTGGAGGAGCAAATAGTTGGCATCTTAGTCATGCTGATAAACTGATCAGAAGGTGCACAACTGCTCCGGTTTATTGATTATTGATAAAAATCACATCAAGACAAAGATATAAGCATTTTAGGAGCACAAATTGACCAAGGGTCCACCAAAGACACGTCCATGAGAATGTTAGGAGAAATAGAGCAGCTCAATGTTGGTTGCTGGCATTCGTCTCATCCTAATCAAGGGAGACAAATTGAATGAACGGTCCAGATCTATCCATCTATCATGTACCCCTGGATTAAAACTAGACATTGTGGGCTCCCATGACTACCGACACCAGAAATCCGAGTGGCACTACCGTAGTTTCATCGAACAAGGAACCCGGATGTCAAAGAAGTGAGGAAAGGGAGAAGGGTATTTCAGTCATTTGGAAAATAAGACAACAGCGACATCCTCGTCACCGTGATTTATTTTTTTTGGTTGGGGGTGTGGATTTCCGTGCAAAATTCTCTTTGAAAGTATTCCTGATAATCAAATATTTCATGAATTGTTGAATAATTTATGTTATTGATCTATTTACAAAATGAATTACACATCACTGGTTTTACTAACATCTTTGTTATGAATATAATGATGGATAATTTTTTATGGAATTACCTTTTTCAAAATATTTTTTAAAACTTTTAATACATTCTCCATAGCTTTTTTCTGATCTGGCAAGAATCATTATTTTTCAAAAATATTTATTTTTATCTTTTCAACCAAATCAAAAAAATATTATTAATGATTGTTATAATCATATAGTTTAGCACTTAGCTGTGTAGCATTGTTTTAGTATTTGATATACAACATCAATTTATGTAGGATTGATCCTATTGTAATACAGTGCTCACTTTTACATTTGCAGTAGTAAAGCATTATTATCAAAGAAATTATAATTAATATATGTATTTTATAGAATTATTTTTTATATAGAATTTTCTTTCTTTTGCTTTTATTGTTATTTTCTTGCTGGATTCCTTCTTAGATATATAAATCATTTATGGTTAATTAGCTTACTTTGAACCATCTTTAAATATATAGAGGGGTGGATTCCTTTCTAGATTATATTTGCTTTGTACAATATAAACATTTTCTGGATGACTAAAATTGAAATTTTAAAAGACATCATATCAAGTAGCTTGGATTCTTTAACAGTACAATTTTCTAGCAAAAATATATAAAAAACATAAATTATCTGTCCAGTAAATAGCTATGGTAAAATGTGGAAGACGTGATTGAAAAAATGAAAGATGCCCATAGGAACTTCAAATTACAGCATAATGCCATTGGAAGAGATATTTAACACTTATTAATCTTCTTGCCAATCAGGCTTATAGGTGGATGAAAGTCCTCTTGGATGCCAACAGCAACACACCAGTGCTTTTGGATGCCCAGATAAAAGATTCATTCTAAACAATAAAGCTAAGACTCATAATTCTAAAGAAAGAACAGCACTTCTCCCTGCTTGAAAACAAATGCGAGAATCCATAAGCTCAAACATTGGATCCAAGATTTTCCTTCTGGCATCTTATATGGCGCCATAGCAGATGGTTTTCTATTTATTCCTTCGCATTCCGGTTCTTAAAAGAGGAAAAGAAAATGAAATAATACCAACTAGCTAGTGAACGGAACCAAAAAAAAAAAAAAAGAAGGTAAACCTACCGCCTTCTCACCGTTCCTTCTATTGGTCAAATGGTTCCCAACCCTGCCCAAAACCGGACAGCCACCAACGGTGTTATATAAAGCCAATTCCCAGCTCCCCGTCCTTTCCATTCCATCAGAAGCCAAACCCCAAGTAGGCAAACCAAGCAAGAGAATAGAAGAGCGGGGAAGAGAAGAAGATTGAGAGAGAGATCACCATGGCAGATGAGTACCAGTCAGGGATATGCAGTGGTGGGAGCTGGTGGAACCTTGCAAGAAGTGCTGGCTTGGACGGCCCGGCCTCGGTCTCGTGTTCGACTGCGACCACCGACATGGGCGGTGGGGGCTTCAGCTGGGCAACTGCCGAGCTGGCCGAACCCAAGGCCCGATCCGGTGAAGAGTCGGCCGGCTCAGTCTCCGGCAGCTCTGTCAGTTTCCAAGACACCCCCAATCTCCCACCCTCCGACGTCGGCCCTTCCGTGATCGATTCTACCTTGCAAATGCCCAGTTTCAGCCTCTCAACTCCGCCGATCGATTGGACCCAAGCCCTACTGTTAGTTCTCCTTCTTCTTATTCTTCTTCTCGTTCTTGTTTTAAGCTCTCCTATATTTATTTTCATTCAACGCAAATAGAACCTTTTTATTCATTTATTATGCACTTTAAATTGATGTAGTAGGAGTAGTGGAAGAGCTGAGACCAGTTTCCATGCCATGCTCCAAGAGGATCTAAGCTCAAGGTCTTATTTCCGGCAAGACCCATCGATCGAATCCAACCAAGTCCATGCAGTTACAGAAGATTCCTCGGCAAACTTATTCAAGGACATGAATCCATCTTTCTTATTAGATCAGCAACATCTTAGCTCCGGTGATGAGTCCAGTGTTGCCGGCGTTTGTAGCTACCCCCTTGTTCCGGCGCCCTCCTACGGATGTTCTTCTGTGATGCTGCAAGGCCTGCTCGAGCCTGATACCAGATCGCAGCAGTCGATTTACGACAACCGTTTGGTGAATTACCAATCTCCGATGATGACATACTGCGGCAGCTCCGCCGAGTCGTTGCAACACTCATGGCCTAAATTCCCTCAGTTCCTAAGGTCTTCGCCTCCAAAGCAGCAGCAGCAGCAGCCTGGTAATCAGCTGCAGTTCTCCAACAACACTCCCTTTTGGAACGCCTCCGCTGCCTCCATGAATGAAGTGAGAACGGGGTTTTGCCACCCGATGCCTTCCCAATATGTCCCACAGGCTTTCGAGCAGAAGCCCACCTGCAGTAACCTCGCCACAAAGGTGAATATATATATCGTAGCTATGCTGATGTGGTTCGAGTTATTTTCTTTCTGATATTTAGGGTTTTTGGGAGCTCATTGTGATCTTCTTATGTGATATTTTTTGGAATCGTTTAGTCAATATCGGAGGGAGTTCGAGATTCCAGTTCCTCTGCGTCGAAGAAAAGCGGCAGTAATGAGTCCTCATTCAAAAAGCCTAAAATCGAGACTCCGTCGCCATTACCGACCTTTAAGGTACGGAGGGCAATCCGATCAAGATCTTAATCAATGGCAGTTGGATCTTTTTCTTTTCTTCGCTCTTTAAACATGTATGATAGCTTTTAGATTTCATGTTCGTAGGTCAGGAAAGAGAAATTAGGGGACAGAATCACTGCACTCCAGCAGCTTGTTTCACCTTTTGGAAAGGTATGATTTTGCGATCACTCTTTCCTAAAGACCGTGGCTAGAAATGTTTTCTTTGAGTGTTCATGAAAGCATTGCTCCTCGCTTTACATCTGAACCGTTTCATATTTCTTTTCAGACCGACACCGCATCGGTTCTCCACGAGGCCATCGAGTACATTAAGTTCCTTCATGATCAAGTTGGTGTAAGTCTCTTCACCAATGCCTTCTGGTTCAAATATGTCTATCACGCCAATTACCCTCAATTAATTATTAACATTGTTTGCTTCTCTCAAATTATTAACACCGGCCGCAAATTTCAGGTATTAAGCAGTCCATACTTAAAGAATGGGAATCCCATGCAACACCAGCAGGTACTAAAATCTCTTAGGCTTTGTTAAATGATTTAGTTGGATTCCGGCCTTGTCTACCAGTGATTACATACTAATATTGTTGCATTGATTTGTTAAGGGCTCGGACAAGTCACAGGATGGGGAGGGACCGAAGCAAGACCTTAGAAGCCGAGGGCTGTGCCTGGTACCAATCTCAAGCACTTACCCAGTGGCCAGTGAGACCCCGGCTGACTTCTGGCATCCTTCTTTTGGAGGAACCTTCAGATAGAGAGAAGCTAGGGTTTTGAGGAAGGACGAAAACCACTCTATAAGCAGAATGCTGTCGATCGAAAGCAAGGTAGGGAATAATGGTAGATTAGGAGAAAAGGGAAAGAAAACACAAGTCATTTAGTAGTCTGGGAGAAAAGCAAAATCCCAGTAAAGGCAAAGAGAAGCAAAGGGAAGGAAGTGACCCTTCAAAGACAGGCTAAGTTGGGACAGCTACATGGTGAATGATGTGAGGCTGGCCACGGAGTAGAGGACTTTGGAGGGACTAATCATAAGAGTACTGTATTAAGAGGAGTTCAGGCCTAGGGAATGGGAACAAGTGCTAAATTCGGCATGTTTTTATGAATTAGTTTAGGTGGGGAATTCATGTTAGTTGCTGAATTTAGCAGAAGGTCATGGGGAGGAAGGTGAAGAAGGGAAGGAAGGTGGGTCTTGTTCCTGTTTCATGCGTGTGCGAGGCCTGGCATCACCTCTTCTTTTCATTTTTTTTCTTCTCGGAAGAAAATCAATAATAATAAGGAATAATTGAGTTCAAGGATATGGGCAAGTGTGTGGTGTTGCTTCGGGATCTTACTTTTAATTATTTATATGGTCTGAATGTGTTAGTGGAAGTCAGAGGTTGGCCCACTCGAGAATCCTCTCTCTCTCTCTCTCTACAGGGGTGCTTGATAATTTGCTAAGGTGGGGCTGCCTCTATGCCTTTTTAGGATCATCACATTCACGGGCATCGATTGGAAGAAGCACTAGGCCCCATCCTTCATCCTGTTTGAAATTTTCTAATTTTGATAAGACTCTGAGCAGTTGCACAACACAGGAGGAGAATATAGAGTCCTTTCAAATTCCATCAGAATCGCCCCAACATGAATTATGTTATATTTACAGTTAAAGCACAGATATTGACGTGAAAAGAGAACATAATGCAATTTCAATGGCCTATCAAAACGATGTACTGACTATTTTTCATTTTCTCTTTAATTTCTAGGAATCTATATATACCGGTAGGAGATCTCTGTGTATATACCTCGAAGTTTTATTTAAATTGGAGGAATAAACCTTCACTTTGAGTCACATATCTTGGGAATATGAATGCATGCACTTGGCATTCCCACAAGCTTACCATAAATAGAGAAAGATAATGCTTGGTCTAACATGCACTCCTTAAAGGACCGGGGTATGAGGGATGTGGGTTTGTCATTGTCCAACTTGCAGAACGTGTGTGTGTGTCTTTTATTCTCTCTCTCTCTCTCTCTCTCTCTTTTTATTTTTTTTTGGCTCTCTTAGTTCTTATCTGATGCTGTACTGCAGCAAGTTATGATGACACTCCACAGTTTTGAGTTGCTGAAGATCTTCAGATGGATGTACCAAAAGAAGTCTAGATTGTGAAGCTTTATCATTGTTACTGTTCTGAGTGATGTCGGGATTTTAAATTTAATTTGGCGATATTCTTTTTTGTCCCTGAGAAATCATTCTTTTCGAGGAAAAAGACTACATGCATTTACATTTACTTTTTGATTGTGAAATCTGAAATGGAGAAACTTCAGGCCTCCATGGAATTCAGTAAGCTTAGGAAATAGATTGGGATTCCACCTTGGAGAGATAAAGTGTACGGCTGCTTTGCACGATAGAAAGTGAGGCTGTTGTCTCTATGTGAGGAGCCTATGCTTCTCAAGTTTTGCTGTTTGTTGTTCTTCAAATCTATATGACTTGAATTATGGCTCCTCAATGTGCTTTTGTTCAAAATGGATGTTTTTAGGAGGATGTTTCTTCCCAAAGGCATGTGTATATACTTTCTAGCGGAAACTCCGGGTAGCCTACCATTGTTTCTAGTCGCCATGGGTATAGCTCTAGTACTGGAACCATGACGCACGGGTATGAAGGTTATCTTGGATAGGCTCTTTACCCAACTTGTTATATTCACGTTTCAACATTTAATTCTTAATTATCAGGAAATAATTTGGTAGACATGTCCTAATCTCAAAAGGTGTGATAGGACCACCTTGAATTTATAAACCGAGTATGTTCATAA
>KE505091.1:481043-500133 GCA_000441515.1 Elaeis oleifera
AGTTATGGTTGAACCTTCCAAAATTCCAAATAGATGAAGTAGATCGTAGCTAAATTTTATTACTTCATACTGGATCTTGATAGTCCTAAAAAAACTTTTGTTTGTCAAGTAAATGAAGTTGCATGCGTGGAAGTTCCCTATGGAATTACGTTTGTCTATAATGTTCTTGATTCATCCGAGGGACTAATTGGATGTATTTGAATTTTTAATTGATGACAGTAATTGTGTTGATCATGTCGACCATGATGGTAAAGTGTTAAGTCAGAGGATTAACTAAAACACTTCGTCATACCCACTTTGCTATATGAAGTTGGCAAGGGCTAGAATAACAAATATTTTGTAGTGGAAATCATTTTAACCAAGAGGCCACGGTGACAGATAGGGCGGTCATCTTAATTATAAATACCAAATCTAAATCATTTCAAGCAATTGCTCGAAGAATGTTGACCCATATATATGTTTGTTTGAAGAGGGTAAGTAATTATTTTCTTTTTTAGATTGGATCCGTGTGAGTGTGTATTTAGTCCCATATTGGTTATGTGTTAAATAGATTTTGGGCACATATACATGGCCAATAAATCCTAAAAATATTTTCTAGCTAGCTATTTTTGTATGAGATCCTTTGAGATAGCTTTTTTGCCTGGTGAGAATGCTAGAGCTCAAATGGGAGAGCATGTGAGGGCTTATGTGGGCCAACAGATGAAGAAGGGGATGAGCTCATTAACAAGCCTTCACAAGAACCACAACCCAAATAGGCTAATGAGCCAGAGTTAGGATTGTGATGCAAAAATCTAGCAAATGGCCGGCGCCGGTAAATAAGGCTGGTGAAAAGCAGTTATCACAAAACTTTAGGCCTCCACACGCTCTTAATGCCGTCATTGTTATCAGAATTCATGCTATACTGGTTTACTTCTATTTAAATTTCCAACCTTTTCCTCTGGTCTACGGATTTCCTGAACAGTGATGCTCCATATCCTGATCATTCCTTACGCACATCTCAGAGCTCGGATTCGGCACCGAATTGAAACGGCTACATATCCTTTGCGTGGAAAACGTCACTGCTTGGCCCTTGGAGCATGGATTTATGGGAGTTCAAGCCCATCTAAAGGAGCCAATACATTATACTTACACATGGCATGCCTTAATTTTGGCCCATCTGGTGGTTAAATTGATTTGCTTCCCCCGAGGGAAGCGGTTATTCTTTGATCCATAGCAGTAGTACCCGTGAATCAACAATAAGCTTGATGTTTCCTCCACTATATAACAGTTTTAACATGGTTCGCTTTGAGGCTTCTACCTCGGGGTAATGCTTAAGACTTGCTCTTTCCAACATCAGATATTCCTCTTAGATGAAAGCATGCAATAATGCTAACCCTACAACTTTGTTTCCGTAATCGTTAATCAAGGCATTATCATAAAAACCTATATATAGATATTTGAGAATTATAAATAATGTAATGAAGAGAAATGTAGGCGTTAATGAAACAGATCTCAGTAACATGTCCATGAAGCAGGAAGTAGAACACTGTCAACCATACTTTAAAGAATTAACCATTATGGCAGTTATAACTGTTATTATGGGAGAAATAATGAAAATAATTTTGATTGTAGAATTATTTTTTGAAGAGAAATTTGAGGACAAATCGAAATTTGAAATAAGTTTTTTTTTTATAAGAGAGAAAGTACAAGGGAAAATAGTTGCTATCATTGTACTATAATGGTCCATTATAATGAAAATAAGAAATATAGTGAAAATAATAATCATCGTACTTTTTATATTATTTATCTTGTTAATGTAACTTAAGTGGTCGGAATTGTAAAACAGTTATAGTACCATTATTTATTGCTGTGCTCTCAACAAACACGATTGTTCCAAAGGTGGACCTAGCAAGTTTGCAAGTGCATCAAGTATATTTTCATTATCTGGTCCAATAATGAAAACCATACCTGAGAATAATCTTTACCATTCACAAGATTTTAAGTTTTGAGAAAACAAAATTTTATCAACCGTTCTTCCCTTAATTGACTTGCCAAGTGAAAGCAGATAAAACTTTTTGATCATAGGACTCAAACCTCACAAAGATGAGCTGTTAAAAAACCATCATTATTTGAGAAAATGAAAAAAAAAAAGAATGTATGAATTCTCCTGAAAATTATAACCGAAAATCTAATTCAAAATTATGATTTAGTTGGCTTGCGAAGGTCTAATCTCAGACCAGGAAAGCCGAGGTTGTTGGGACATAAATTATTGGGTAATAATGCATATTGCACGTCACCTACGTTACAGCGGAAATTCAAGAATAATACTGAATGTGACAGAACCTTCTGACTTTTTCACTTTGGCAGAGGAGGGTTATAACCCAAAGAAGCAACAGTTTTTAAATCAGTCGGGCAACTTCAACTTCTTTTTATGTTCTCTCTGGATACCAGAGTTACGGCAAAAGCAGGACAAAATTAAGTCCACGGCGAATAGGAACTCAACTTTCTCCGTCCAAAAAAAACCCTTAATATTTTTTTATAAATTTTTTTAATATTAAATTATAAAATCAAAATCTTCAAATAAAAGCTTAAAATTTGAGTTTTAGGAGGTATTTGGTGTATTACATAAATAATGTTGTTATGATAACGTGATTACAGAGAAAATATGATTATCTGGTAAAATAATAAGGAATTCTACATTACAGTGTTTGGTATATGTAGTAATATTACTGTAAAATAACAGAGAATCCTATATTGCAGTGTTTGGTATATAATTTAGATTATATAAAATATAAATTAATTTTTCAAAATATCTCTATTTTATTGATTATTGTCTATTTTCTAAAGAGACAATTTCGAACCAACTATTTTCGCTGACATCGCTAGTCGAAATCACCCATTATATTTTTTTTTATTTTCATCAATTAAGACTATTTATAATTTATTTAATATAATTTTAATTATTTTGATGAGAATATTTTGATCCTAAAGTTATTTTGTTGCAAGATTGCAGGATTACAAAATTACATGTAATCACATAGTCACCTCTTCTTAAGCAATTTACATTACATGTAATGCAGTGTTATCCGTAAAAATGGCATAACAAACAGTATAATCTGATTACCTATCGCAAAATTACTTATATGAAATTATGCCAGGATTACATGCTATCAAACGCCTCTTTAAGAATGCACTATCAGTGCAGCACTCACAAAAGGCAGTGAGAATACAATTTCACCCTTAAGATGCGAAGATGTCCCACCAACTAACAAAAATGATTAACCATTCAAAATGCTGCTTCAAAAAACACATGAACAGAGGCAATGGACAAATAGACAACTTATCCTAACGAAACAAAAAAATAGAAACACTTTGCTGAATGTCACAAAAGAACAACTAATTACATTATATTACCCCAAACGAAACAGCCAAATTTATGCAAAAGCCTGTACCGACAGAAGATATATATCAAAGCCACTGGCTAAAAAAATTAAACAAAGCCCACAGTTATTTTGACCCAATGGAAAATGACAAAAGAAAGATTGAACTGAGGTATATAAAATAGCAAATGACTGTGTGGAGGTATACAAGCAGATCAGGCAGATCCCTTGAGCTTCTTTGCAATTATGGCAAAGTATTTTCCCTGATGGAAAGCTTGCTCCAGTTCAAGCTTGGTTGGGCATCTTGAACCATCCCCAGCAAATGTGCCAGCCCCATAGGGGCTGCCTCCCTTCACGTTCTCCATGTCAAACATGCCAGCCCCAAAAGTGTATCCAATGGGCACGAAGATCATTCCATGGTGGACCAGCTGAGTTATGGCTGTTAAACTGAAAAGGTGAAAAGAGTTGATTAAAAAAAAAAACTTTTTCCATCTTATACTCTTCATACGAAGTTCATTATTTTTAAATAATGTAGCACAATCTACAGGAAGTAATATTATGTCATGACAACAGCACTGGTTTACTTCAAATTATTATCCAATTTAAGGCCTATGAAATTCCATGTGAATAGTGAGTCAGAAATATAGAAACCATCAAGGAGACCTGTAAAAGCTACAGATGTAAAAGTGAGGACTCGGTTTTTCAAATTTTATTTTTCAAGAATCTTAGACTAGGTTTAGGTTAGATTTCTGTATGGTGATGACTTGCGATAACAACAATAAAGATATAGGATGGAAATGGTGGAACTGGAAAAGTCCAATATGCCTACAAAATTGGATAGCAATAAATGGTCCAACAAGAATCATTGAAACTTTAAAGTTGGATTGATCTCATGAAATTTTGAGGCAATATTCATGGTAGTGGTTGACCTTAGCAACAATACATGGTAAGGCTATCTTCTTTAAGCTGGAGTTTTATGCATATTGAGGAATCATATATATTTCACATAGATTGCAGAGTCAGTGAAACATAAGGCTTCAAAAGGACAAGCCGTTGGAGATAAGGGTTGTCAAGGCAATAGAGTTCATTTTGCAGAACCATAGTCTTGTTAAAGTCCAGAAAATGTCTAATGCCGAATAACAAACTCTTGAGAATTTCAGGCCATGCTACAATAGTGTAAATAAGCAATTCAAAAAGTCCAGATTGTTCATAATAATAGAGCACCATAAAGCTTACGCGGTAGTCTCTTGGCCACCACCTTGAGATCCAGTGCTGAAGAAGATTCCTGCAGGCTTCCTGCAAGCTGCTGCATTCGCCAGAGACCTCCAGTTGCATCAAGAAATGCTTTGAACTGTGCTGCCATCATACCAAATCTCGTTGGGAACCCAAATATTAATCCATCAGCCTCAGCAAGTTCATGTGGTGTGATGATTGGTACATCACTCTTAGGTGGTGCACTCATCTTTGCAAGAACCTCTTCGGGAAGTGTTTCAGGTACCTGTTCAGTCAAAGTTAGACAAGTTAAGATCAAGTCGTTACAGGAAAATAATGCATCACTATGCTTTACTGGGAATGTCTGAAAATGGTAACATGCAGACTGTGCAATCGCCTTTTCACCCAAAGGATACTCCATCTCATTTACCCAAAATACTTCTAGCTGCCAGTTAGCACTTCAAGTAAATAAGTATCAAAGGATAAATATTACAAATTTCTGCAAGATTTTGAGAGCCATTGACTAAGAAAACCAAACACTGAAAACATATGAATAATCTCTGAATGAACTGTTTTTAAGACCCATGTTTACAGAATGACATGCCAACTGATACCATGACAGCAGAAAACAGATACAAATAGCATGAGCGTGGAAGACTGAAAGGAAATTGGGATTGCAAGATGTACTGCTTTTCTTCTAGGAGGAGATGAGAACAAAAAACACTTGTAATTATGTAGCTAAACAAAGAATATTATCAATGTACAAAATCAACTTTTAGTGGACACGGCAAGCCCATCTCCATTGTGCTAATAGGTTTTGCATCATCTACCATAACTACAGAAAAAGGTTTTACTTGGGAGTCCACAATCATTTAGAAATAAGCTCAAACATAATTCCTGTGCATGTTACCAGACTAAGGGTATTAGGTTTCATCTACGGACATGTTGAAGGCAACATAGTTCCAGAACTCACATGTATGTTTCGTAATAGCCAAGATCAACCCAACAACCCAATAAATATAGATATGCTGCTTAATACCCACATAATTAGACATCCAAATCCATTTTTGTATCTGACTGAAAAATCTCTTTGATTTTTCAAAGCATGATTTGACAATGAAAAAATATTGGTCAAAAAGAGCTGGTAAAGCCATGATAAGTGCAGATATTTTAAATGTATAAACACTGAAAGTATATTAGGATGGACTGAACAGCAGAAACCTGCCATAGCTTAGCTTCCACTCCTTCAACAGATGAGGCACCTTTCTTGATCTCCTCTGCCAACTTCTCAACATGTCCATACATGGAGTAGTATCTGTACACACATTAAAAGATGGCACCCGTATTTGAATAAGAAATTGTTCCAAAAGCGTTATGATAAGTATGTAGCAAGAAATAGAATATGGCTGCTTCATTTCATATCTTTAATCTATAAAATACAAATTTAAAACACAATTTGCACACAAACTGGCATAATTTATTCTGTGGCACCGCAGTGTGTCCTTCACCTTCCTTTCCATTAATATCCAAAGTGAAGGCTTAACTATAGAAAGAGAGAATGGAAAATGGGCAGTTGCAGCATGCTCAGAACATAACAACACAAAATATAATGAGTGATAGCAGTATCTAACAAATCACAAATACACAAAAGGAAGGAGTCACTTGGTGTTGATGTAATTAGTAAGGCACTACAGTTCCACGGCATAAGGCAATCATGTCACTGAATGAAATGAGAAAGAAAAATGTTACTTCCCAATAACAAGTGAAAAAATAAATCAGAAGTCAAATTAACTGGTTCGTTGTGGGCTAGCATCTTGAGTAGTTCAGCATTATATAGTATTCTGGGTTCAATGCTGAACTAGTATGCATACATAAAGAAAGGTACAGGGACACTAAAAGGGTGGATGAAAGAGACAGCAAATCATGGTGGCTCACTCTCAGACTTAATTTGAAATTGAAGGTAAACACAAGAGTTTTTGCCTGTCATTCAGAAATGATTAATCCTAAATTATAAATACACTTACTGAAATACTTTGCACGGAAATTGCTTCAATGATATGGTATTCAAAGACAAATATGAATATTATTAAATCCGTGGGAGATGGAGAAAGATGAAATTCTTCATGTTAACACTAAGCAAGAAACATAAATATATATATCCCTCACACTACGTCATTTTCTGATTCATACAATGTGAAGAATAATTAAGTCTGGAGCATCTGCAGGTCTTATTCTTTATTGGGCCTTCCAGAAGCTGGCAATTGATAGTTCAAATGGTTTCACTTGCAAAGAATGCAAAGAACAAATATCAGTTGATGTAACAGAGCTCTTTTTAACAACATACAAACTTTGCAAAGGTTAGTTATCTGTGAAGCAAAATTTAATATACAACACTGAAGAATAGAATTATATTAAAAAAAAGCTTCTTATGCTTGTTAAATACTTGTTATGACAAGCAGAACTGTGACTAATGTAGATAGAATAGAAAACTTCTGGTAAGCAATCAACGTCATCACAATAACAACAGACACAACATGAACATGAATAATAACTACCCCTATAACCAGGACAACTCTGATAGGGATACAAAGAATTAAGTCAAAAATCATCCAGAAACTCCACTAATCATACACACAAACCTACCATGCTGATGGCGACCTTGAGCTCCAACAAATCACACACAGGCAAACAACTAAATCCCATAAAGGGAAACTAAAGATTCGACTCTTTCTTTATCTTCTTTTCTTTATTGGTTAGTTAGCACAGCTGGTTTCCTCAGTAGATGGAGGTAGAATTCATGTCAAGAAATCATTAAGAAAATAAATTGAAACATTTTATAATAATCAAATTTTATTAATTTTCCAGATAATTTGGAGTCAAGAACGTAAAGCAGACCTTAACTCAGAAATTAAACCTACATACCCGCAGATGATATAACTTTCTGTCCAAGACTCAGAAATATTCAAGAATAAGAATCTCACAAGAAATTTAAAAGAAAGAGAACAAAATAGCATCAATTGATTCACTCCCAAATTGCAAATCACTACAAAATCATCTCAGAATAATAATAACAATAATAATTTGAGAACTACAGCTAACGATCAATCTAGAAATGAATGAATCGATGGACAAAAAGAACTCGACGAGTTCATCGGTGTTCCAATACGAGAAAAAGAGGTAAAATCCATTTTCCCTCCAAATCTATAAATATGAAGATTTCATCAGAAAAGGGAAAAAACCTACACCAGAGATTGATTAACTCGAGTCTCCAAGATACTTCCAATCTAAACTAATTCTCCATAAATCTCCAGAAAACCTCGGGCAAGAAATTATTAGAAATCAAGAAACGCATAACAAAGGAATCGAACCGCAGAAGAAAGAAATTGACACATAGACAGATAAAGAGGGACAAAGAGAATGAAGTAGGGGTTCTCGAAAGACCTACACTATATAAACCTTGGTCGCCATTAATGGAGATTTTGGAGCTCTACTGTTCGGCTTCTGGGAGGAGAGGTAGAAAAGAACGTTCTTCTTCCAATTTATTTTTTCTTGGTTTTGGAAAGAAGACAGACAGGGCCGAGTATTTATAGAGGGAACCCAGCTCGACTCGGCCGACGTCCGTATTATTTAAGTGTTATATAAGCCCTAAACCCTATCTTATGGGTAATCTTAATCTATGATTAGTCTGCGTTTTTTTCCTAAATACAAGAATTAGTCTACTTTTAATTTCAATAAGTAGCTGGCTGCTCCACCGTGGCCTTGACGTCATCCCCATGATCTCCCATCAACGCCGAGAAATTTTTTAAAAAATACCAACTCTTAATCCTGATTCAAGATTCGTGCTTTGATAGGATTATTAAATTAGATCGCGAAGTAGATTAGAGGATATGTGGAGCTGGATACATAGTCGCAAGTCTGACGGTCCGGGTTCATTTTAGAGACCCCGAAGGGCAGGAGGCGGTAAGTAAACCGCGGAGGTTTCCGCTTGCATCGAACTTGGAAAGTTGAAGTGTTAAACTGCCATTTATTTATAGAGTGCTATATATACCTTCCCCGATTATAATAACTATACCCTAAACGTGCGCAGCAGAGCGTACATCTCCCGTGAAGTGGGCTATTTTGCGTAGATCTGATAATTCTAATAAAACCTCATAATTCCTTTTTTCCGTCAACTCGAGCAGGGCAGGCAGCTAATCTGACCCGTTGATAATCTCGAATCGGGATCAATAGGGTTCTTCTACATCCGTAGGATGATGGAGTCTGAAATCCGGAAATCAAACCCGGGAAACACGCTCGAGTCTCCACGGGCTTCGGAGTGGGGTCTACGAGTTTAACGGCGACGGCGTGCTCTTCCAAGCTATCGATTCCTGCAGTGTTGGGTATAATTTCTCCACGTGGACATTTGCGAGTCCAAAAACCCCTGGCAGGGTTAATTATAGAAAGCCTTAAAATTGGTAGTATTTACGGTTCTGTCACTCAGGCGCGCGTGTTAGCCAGCGAAGCATGACGAGGGGCGACACTGCATACACCAAACGAGAAATTATTGCCGGACCACGTCCTACACTAAACCTTTCTCTACGCCCCAAGGGTTGAAAATTTTTTTTTTTGCAACAGTGATTCATGCCAAATTTATAATAAATTAATAAAAAATTTTATATTTTATTCATTATCATATATTTTATCAATTTTTATAGATAATACTTCATACTATTTTTTATATTTCATCAATTTTTGATTGATTTGTTACAACGATGGCGTGATATCACCGTTGCAATGAATCACGTCAATCTTAAGTAAACATTATTCTATAATATATGAACCTCATAATTTTTTTATTGAAAAGAATATAAATTTTAATATACAAAATTAAAAAAAAAGAGAAAAAAAAAGAAAAAAAAGAATTAAACAGAAATCAAGGTTTTGATGCTGATCACGACATCAAAATTTTTATTTATAAAATAATTTAAAAAACTAATATTTGGTAGATGAATAACTAACATTATAAAATAAATTTACTTCATGCATATAAAATACAGGTGGAGGCCTTCTGGTTGTTGTCATAACCATAAAAATATAACAGGCATTATTATAAATCTTGAGATTGCAATGTACTTGATGAGATGAGATTGATCTCTAATCAATATATTTAAATTCTGACCGCAAGCTATCCAATTTCTAGGTTGATTCTTTCTCTTTCACATTTTTACCATGCCATGGGGCAGGGTATAAGCAGTCAAGGTGGGCAATGGGGTAAGGCATGGTAAGATGGGTGTGGAAGGCATGATATGTGGCCTAGATGAGGAGGCTGGCCTAATTGGGACATGATCTCCTTTGGTTGCTTAGAAAAGATGGGAATAAGATGATAGGTTGAGGGCATGGTGGAGGTGGTCCGACCTATTCTTTATAAAACTTTGAGTTAAACAAGAAAATGAGGTCAAGTCGAATCAGACTAACTGTTCTGATCGGTTCATTTGATTCCTCCGGATTTGATGAGTTGTAATCAGTCTTGAAGTATCCTATGAATCAGACCAAATAGACAATCAAATCCTAATTAAAACTGATCAAACCGGCAGGTTCAGTCTGGTTTTAAAAATATTGTCCCTAATATGTCAAAACTAACTGTCCATTTGATTATAGTTTCTCCTATGCTCTTGCTGCAGGTGGACTAGGTTAGCTGGAAACATATTGCATCACTTTAGATTAATGAGTTCAATTCAGGATTGATAGGCCTAATGAGCCTAGATTAATTAGATTAACTTGATTTTGGATGAGCAAACTTGTCTCAGTACTGTTAATAAAGCAAATTTTTGCAGCAAAAGCAGGTTGGACCGGTAGGCAAAAGCAGGTAAGAATGGTAGTCTGAGTTTGAATTTCCCAACCCGAGCTTAAAAGCTAATTTTAGTATGGGCTATGTGACAACATTAGTAATGTTGTAGTAGTTAGAGACCATAACTAGAGAAATGGTTAAAGCTTGATCTACCAGTAGGCATCTATTTATTTGAGTAACATTCTGGGACCAGCCCTAGTAACTAGCCTTCTACATGGCATGTAGGAATCGGTCAAGGTTGTGTAACTGGAGTGTTTCATGATGCAATCATCGTATAAAATACCAATCCTTCCTCCGACGTGGATGACCACTAGTTTAGAGTTCTTTTTTTTTTTAAATTTTTCTATCAAAGAAAAATCAAATTATGTATAATATTTATTTATTGTTTACATGGTACAAAGTTCGGTGGTCCGGGCATGATGTCCGACATGTGAGGACGTGCCAACCGTGTAACAGCTCAAGAAGAACAAAGTAAGCACTTAATGCACCCAAAAGACATAATGTCTATGATGATAGCGTCCATGACATGTGGTTCCGAAAGTGATGCATGGAATTGCTCGACTAAAAAGAAGAAGATGATGTCCATGAAATGTGGTTCTGAATTTATGACCATGCGAGCAATGGAGGTTGGTGGGTCAACAGGAATACTTCGATCGTGGTAGGTTCATGTAGAACAGTAACAGGGGCCCCACCACCATGTGGAACATTGGATGTGCACTTCTGAATTCTGACAAATAGGGTGTATGCTACTGTCGGATATATTTAGATTTTGGATTCCATATCTATTTTAGTTAGAATAGATATTAAAATTTTACTGAAAATAGAACAGATATTGGTTATGTTGTCAAGTCAACGCACATTTCACTGCCTACTGTTTGAAGGTTTTTTCAAGAGATCAAGATTTTTTGCGGTATTCAAAAAAAATCGTACTCTGTACATATATTGAAACGTTCATAAAAAAAAAAATTATTATATCATATTTATCTAAATTATTTAAATATTTTTTGAAGTTTATCTATTTTTTTTTTCTCAATGTGTGAGTCCATTCATCGTTAATGGTCTCTGCTCATGTTTTCATACAAACTTTCATTTCATCTTACATGCCTTTGAAAATCAATCTGTTCTGGATACTCTTTTTTTTCATTGCAGTATAGTTGTACAAAAAAAAATTATTATTTTTTATCTTGAAATTTTTTTTATTCTAAAATTTTTTTTTTTCACTCCCTCCTTTTAAATGGAACGAGAGGTAAAGGGCTTAAACAATACCCGAAGCTTAACTTAATCTTGATCTCTTTTTTATTAAAAAAAAAGATCGAGTCAAATATCCAAATTTTACATAATGCAATTGCACATAAAATTTCTTTCTGAAAGCTGATGCATCATATAAAAGATTTCAATCAAGTATTCCCATAATTTAGACGTACTTTCTCGAATGCTTAGAGGCAATGCGCGGGAGTGGACAAAAATCATATAAAGAGCTTTTGTTGGAGAAAAAGGATAAAAAGATAAAAGGAAGAGCTTCTTCTATGTTATTATATCCTTTGACGTGGCCAATTCATAGGAATCGGCGATGAAGGTCTTAAAATCCATAAAATTGGATTGCTAATACGCCAACCTATGGGTCAGATTTTATATCAATCATGAGTTAGCTTCCAGCTTGATCTACTTAAATTTTAATTGCTCGGTCTAGCCTAGCCACTAGCAGAACAACCAACAGGTACTACTTTGAAAGCTCTTTATAGATTTAAGAAATCATCATAACACCTAGCTTAAGTTTCAAATCATCAATTGCTTTTTCTCATTGTATGTAGCCAATCAGCTTCATGTAAATAGATTCATGAAGTAGAATTAGTTTCTCTTTCGGTCAAGGAACATATTTATACTAAAAAGTTTAGCGACGTCAATAAAACTGTGCAGTGATCAAAATGATCTGTCACCTTTATACATATATGGCTTCAGCATTCTTTGGACCAAAATCCTCGTGTCCGCTTTGTTTGACACCTTGGGATGTTTGCATTCATCGCTTCCTTCTGCTGATACCGACACCAATAAACATGAAGAGAGTAGATGGCTTCCCCTCCAAGGATGTCTCTTCATCAATCATAACAGGTTGTTTCGTAGAGTATTTTAGTACATGGTCTTCATATCGCAATGATCCTTTTCTCCTCCTCTTGCTTCGCTTTTGAGGACACAAATCATGCATGGAGAGGTCCCCATGCTGTATAGAATTTATGTTGGATTCTTCTAGAGTTATCCAATCCGACAATGTTCAAATTGTAAATTTCAAGATTTAACTTATTTACATTGGATATACAAATAATTTTTCTTAAAGAAATTAGTTATGCAAATACTAGTGTGCTATAATGACGAAGGTAAATGCTACTTTGTGTAACAAAACCACCATGGTTGCACAATAGATGGCTTAAAGTTTTTATAGCAATATAAAATTTTGCACCTAATATTGCTTTAAGAAATGGAGAAAAAGTGCACGTTGAAACCCAATCGGATATGGATTAGATATCGGTATACCAATAGCCAAATTTATTTTATTTGATTATTATGGATATTAATAGGATGTAAAAATTTATATTTATATTTGTTTAAAATGAATATCCATTCTCTTCTCAAAACCCCTTGTTTTAGTTTTCTATCACTTCTTGAACAGGATTGCACCTAACTCCATTTAGATGATTGCATGTGAATGATCAACTGAGTCAAAGACGAATTTCGCAATTAAGTAGCAGACTTCTACTTATATGCTCATATTCCACACCTATATGGCTTCTAAAGTCTTCAGCATTTTTATTATTTGGCAAGCTTTTCTTTAGCATTGATCCTGATATCCTAAAGGTGTGTTTGGTTAATCATTAAATTTTTTAATTTTAAAAATAAAATCAAAAATAATATTGATAACATCATGAAAATAAAAGTAAAATCAAAATAATTGCTTAATATGTAAAGCAAATTTTTTTTGCTTTCTAAAACTTATTTTTTACTTTTTTACTTCCACATATCTAAATATTAAATCAAAAATAAAGAGCCCAAATTCTTTTTCTCGTCGAGTTCTACACCTCCCCATCTCCTTCTCCCTCCCTTCCTGAATCTTTTTCACTCGTCAAGCTCTTGCCGTTCTCAAACGTTACTTTTTACTTTATAGTAATGTAATTATCAAACATATTTTTATTTTTTATTTTTTTTTCTAATATTAAAATTAAAAAAATAAAAATATTTTTAAAATCAAAAGCATAACCAAATGCATCCTAAAGTTTCTAGCCTTCCAAATTGGTGGCTCAACACACCAGTGAAACCGTCATTTATCCTTGTTTGGCATGTTAAACTTTTGAACAAGAATTAGTAAATTTGCTCGTCTCTCATGACATTAAAATATGGCGGAAACATAATTTGACCAATAAATTTTGATGTCCGCTTGCATTAATTGTCCATGCAACCAAAAATTATGTATTAATACATCATGAGTTATATGGGGTCCCTTCTCTTAATAAATGAACTTTAATTAACTCTATTGTGTGTGCCCTTGCCCTCTAGGATTAGCAAATTCGATTGCTTTTTGAGTGTTTTGTCTTTGTTCATCATTCATTCAAAAATATATTTTTAGAACTACAATAAATCAATCTTAGTGCAACTAGCTTGCAACTTCTTCACACGGAAGAGCTGAGTCTAGAGTTCCAAAACCAGTGTTGGCGTCCCCACATATTTGGAACCAGTGTTGGCGTCCCCACATATTTCTCTAAAAAGAAATGACGACTATCACCATTAGAGTTTGAACCTAGAATCTCTCTCTAGTGTGCACCAATTGAAGAAGTGCCAACCAATAGACCTAAGGCTCACTTAATTCTTTTAAGAAAAATTTTTTTATATACCATGCGTGGTGCGTGTGTTCGTGCATCATACGCGGTGATTGGCTCATGCATGGGGCAGACAAATATTTTTTTTCATGCCACTATCCGGTCTCGTACATGAACCAATCACCGTGTATAATGTGCACGTCCTATACCATGGTGCACAAAGAATTTTCTTAGGGAAAAAGGCTTGTTTAATTTGAGAATATATCTTCAATGGACTTTGGATCATCAACGCTTTTTAAGTTTAAATGCATTATTGCTCAGTCACCACCTAAACAATAAAATCATTAGAATTAAGTACGTCATTCCTTGATATATCTTTTTAATTAATCCTGGTCATCTTTAGCGGCTACTGGTAGTGGTCAATCCTGAATTTCTGATTCTTTACTGAACTGAACATTCCTTGACAAAAGGATCACGGTGGCAGCTCTTATGTCAAACTCGAGTGCGTCCAACTAGAAAAGAACAAGGACAATCGTGGGTATGGAATCCAGAAAAAGTACTTCGCAAAGGGAAACCATAGCATGCAATTATCTAATTCTCTAATGCGGTTGTCAATATAACATATATCTCAGGAATTTTCTAATTTGTTTACCAACCACTACGCATATGATAGTAGGGTTGATTATGATTCGGAGTTTCCAATCTGGATGCTGTTGTTGCTGCCGCCGATGATTTCTCCTTACAAAAAAAGCTTGAAATGGGTGGAAAATCCGGGCTCCATTGGAACAAGCTTTAAGACCCTGCCCAATACTAATAGTTTTTTTAATGTAATACTTTATGCACCACATACGGTATAATAAAATTGATATGGAATATACCGCGTCATCTCATTGGACCGCGTAGCCTTTACTTTTCAACGCCCATTAAATATCTACAGTTTCATTTTTTGATTTAAAATTTTAAGTGACGAAAATACATCTCTATTCTGAAAAAATTATGATATCTCGTGATCTGTTTATGATATCCCGTGGCCTGTTATGACATCCTGAAGGCATATTATTTTTTAAAACAGAAAGTTATAAGGGGGAAGGGCATTTTTAATGGACGTTGGAAAGTGTGGCTATATGATCTAACGGGAAGGGGCGGTGCATTGTTATTACACCCCATGCGGTGCACAAAGAATTTCTCTTTTTTTTTTTTTACGTTTTCAGTCCTAGTCCGATTGGGTCCTGCAAATTGAAAGCTAGATAATTGTTGGGCTTAACATGCAAATTAGTTAACAAGCTGCAATGGCTTCTGCTCCTTCCCCACTTGCTACCGTACATTACCCTGCTCCCTCCACCTCTAACGAATCTCAGCAGCAACTTTCTTGGCAGTGGCAAGAATTTTTGGAGGAGATGAGACCAGAATCAAAACAAGAAGAGTGGTTGAGACTTGGTAAGTAATCTAATATTTATGTCTAGTTCTCAATGTATCTAATTAATCTAACCTTGGTATGCGGTGGAGATGTGCATTCTCATGATATGCTGTGGATGGTATCTTCTCGGTGGAATCTGATGTACTTTCGGCATTTTAGTAGTTGAAATCATCAATGGGCAAAGGAGAAAGGGAGTTTATGTCTCCGATCTACACCTCTACCTTCTTGGAGGTGCGTGTACAAAATCATTCATCACATCCATTGTTTATGGAATTCGTCGCTTCCATTCTACTGAAAGCACTTAAAATTGCTCCAGGCCTGGAATATATGGAGTCAAGGCGGGAGCTGGAGTTGATCCATGTATTGATTACTCCTTTTCCGTAACTGAAGTCATGGGCATAAAACTATAAAACTAGGCCTCTAATGTGTACAAGAAATTACCTGATGATGGACCGACGGTGTCATCTTTAGTTCTTATATTGGGCAGACATAGTGCAACATTGCCTGAACCGAAGCAGTCTTGTTTTGCAGTGAGATGAGGCAGTTCTGAATCAAATTTATCCTCAGATAAGCAAGATAAAAATAACATAAATATTTAACCCTTACAATTTCTATCAGAGGCCAAAGATGATCTTATTGGACAGCAAGGAACCATAAATTTTGTCAACCTGAGAAAAGATTGTTATTATACAGGAAACTGATGGTTGTTGTATAGTTACACAAAATGTTCTAACGATACGTTTTCTTGCCCCCTTTCTTCTGAGAATTTTTTTCCTCCCATTGTTGGAGGACTAGTTCGGTAGCATTTCAGCTTTATTTGTCTTGTACGTATTTGCAATAAGTTGAGAAAAAATTGGTGAGTCTTCACTTTTTGGCGACCAATTTTTGAAGTAGAACAATGTGGCGAAGTGGATATAGGAAGACTGGCGTACCCCTGCCAGTTCAGTGCACTAACTGGCCCAGGTAGAGTCCGTGTGGAGAAATTATTGGATAGGTTACATCGATCGTGGATCCGAAATGAATTCACCTAATAAACCATTCTAGATTTCCGGTGGGCCTGATCCACCGAATAGAATATTTTCTCCCGGTTGTGTCCCTCGAGCAAAAGAAGGAAACACTTTTCTTCGCCGAAAAGCAACTGCGATTCCACAAATAAATAATCGAACAAAAGCAGCTATGCTCCTCTGTAAAGGTGACAAGGACCCTTCTCGTCATGTGGTTCACAAATTGGTAAGAGTTGAATCTGGCGGCTGCGATACGTTTCGTCTGAGAAATTTGAGACCTGATGGGAACCCTAAATTTATACCAACATCAACCAACCATGGCAGAATTAATTACTCAATTTAGGGCGAAGTACCAATATGTTTTTTGCCCTATATGATTTCGTGAACACCTTGCTAGGTCCTGTCTATGTGGGCCATGGTATTGATAGATGCTCAACTTCCCAAACACATCATGAGGCTATGTTCGTTGTAACCATCCCGTCATGGTCATGACTTCCAGCGTATATCACCATTAATCCTAAAGAAAGATTATAGAATGATGGAGTCCAACACGGCTGACGGGATAATTGTCTAACTTGTCAACTTGATCCTGCAGAATTAAACCAGCTGAATCCATATCAACATTTGGTACTCCTCGAGACATCTTTCCCACTGTGAGTCATGAAACAATCCACGACAGATCATTCCTTCTACCATCACTATTCACCCTCTTCTCCCTTTCCATTGCAGGTGATACCCTAAATCCAAACCAGCCTCTTGCTGCCAATGAAACCCTAATTTCCTCCGGCGGGAGATTCGCGCTAGGCTTCTTCAGCCCTTCCAACTCAAGGAACCGGTACATCGGCATATGGTACTACGAGATCCCCATCCAAACAATAGTTTGGGTGGCAAACCGCGAGAATCCGATCACCGAATCGACGGGTGGAAGCCTATCGATCGCCACCAACGGCAGCCTCATCATTTCCACCGCAAACTCCACCGTCGTCTGGTCCACAGCCGCGACGGGGTTAAGCAATCCCGTTGCACAACTCTTGGACGATGCGAACTTCGTAGTGAAAGAAGAGAGCAGCACCGACTCCAATAGCTTCGCATGGCAAAGCTTCGACCACCCCACCGACACGCTGCTGCCCGGCATGAAGCTAGGGGTGGACCTAACAAGCGGCCTGAACCGCAACCTGACGGCGTGGAAGAGCAGCAGCGATCCATCCCCCGGCGAGTACTGCAACGCCATGGATATAGATGGCGATCCCGAGTTATTCCTCTGGGATGGGACGCGGAAACTGTGGAGGACCGGGCCGTGGAATGGGCAGCACTTCAGCGGCATCCCGGGCACCACCACCTACCAAGGCTTCACCTTCATCTTCGTGAACAACAAGGAGGAGGTGACCTACTCCTATGATATAGTGAACCCGTCCCTTGTATCAAGGCTGGTGGTTAACGAGTCCGGCGTGCTACAACGGTCGGTGTGGCTCGCCGGAAATGGCGGGTGGAACATCTTCTGGTTTGCACCCAAGGACCAGTGCGACCCACTGTCGACATGCGGGCCTTACGGGGCCTGCGACCCGAACAACTCGCCGATATGCGAGTGCCTGCAGGGGTTCACGCCGAAGTCGCCGGCGAATTGGGAGCTTCGGGATGGGTCCGATGGGTGCGTGAGGAAGACCAAGCTGGACTGCAAGAATGGAACGGATGGGTTCGTTACGGTGAGCAGCGTAAAGCTGCCGGACACATCAAATTGCAGTGTGGACATGAGCATGAACCTTGATGAATGCAAGGCTATGTGCTTGAAGAATTGCTCTTGCACCGCTTATGCTGGTGCTAACATCGGTGGGGTGGAAGTGGGTGCATAATGTGGTTGTCGGAGCTTACCGATATACGTTTGTACACAGATTCTGGACAAGATCTCTACGTCCGGCTGGCAGCGGCTGATATAGGTATGTTATTTTCCATGGATCTCATCGTAATTGTAGGTTGAGATTAAATTGATTCGTGTATTGTACACCAGAGGACCAGGTATGTACTCTACTTGCGTGATTTGATTCTTATTGATCAGCATATCAAGCTAATTTATGCCTTTTAATTTTGAAGTATGTGCATGGTTGTTATTAGGCGTACAATCCATTGTTAGCGAGCTTAGTGTAATGTTAATTATTGGGGTATGCGCATCTACAAACCGACATGAAACAGTGTGAGCGAAGCTGCACATTAATTTTCTTCTCTTGACAAGTCAAAAAAAGTAAGAGGCTTCCCCGGTGAATATTATATTATATATTATAGTGGGCTGCAAATTAATTGTTAGGTGTAGCGGAGCTGTACATCGGATGATAGCAACCAATTGAATAAAATTGGGTGGTGGCGGTCAAATTGGTTCGTTGTTTGGTTTAGAATGTGATACAAAATGCCGATGTTTTTGACCGGCTAAGTCTTCGTCCATCATGCTGACCGGCTAACCTTCCCGGAATTTT
>KE505092.1:0-11637 GCA_000441515.1 Elaeis oleifera
CGCTGTTGCCTAGTCTCCTCTCTGACTTGACCGTCGGAGGGTCCCCGTCGGAGGCCCCCTCCGGTCTGAGTGGACTTCTCGTGCAGGTGCTCGCTCCCGACGACCAGATACGATGCGAGGAGATTGGCCGCAACAGGTACAATGATTTCTTTCTTTCTAAAAGAATCATACAAATCAATAAAGAAAAATTTATCTCTATCTTCTCCAACAACCTTTTCATATCCCTCGTATGCTTTTCTTTTTGATCAGAGTGCATTTTTATTTCATTCTCCAGTTGATTTAGCTTTAAATAGAAAATTTAAGATTTAACTTTAAAAAAACTAAATGTTTCTCCTTTTTTTCCTCCCTTCCTTTTGTACATAGAGGGGTGCTATTATACCACGAATATTTAGGAATCACCAATACAAGGTGTTGAGGGGGCTACATACTTTTAAAAAATGACCAATACAAGGAATGAGGATTATAAACAATTAAATTTTTTTCCTAGAAAATACTAAAGGCATATTTACAATTTTTTAGATTTGAAAGTTATTATTTCATTTTGCTTATGAAGTTTAAAATTTTATACTTTAAAGAGGCTTTTGAGCAAATCTTTTGTTAACGGTTCAAAATTTAAAATGTAAAAATTGAAGATATCATAGAAAAAAATTATGGAATCAAGATTTTTCACTTAAGATAAAAATCTTCAATCTTATGATTGGGGTACGTACCTTATATCCTACACTATAAACACTATATGGCAGTGCATCCCATCAATCATGCATCTCAATTTTTAGGGATTCTATCCATCCAATGCTTGTCTTAGATTGTCTCCGACGCATCTTTATCTCATTTTGTTTCTATGATGTACTGTTGGTATGGTGCGCATGATGCGGGATATAATTTCTCCTTATGTAACCTGGCTCGACCCGGTCCAACGCACGGTAACGTCAAGATCCGATCCCGTCCACCTTCGAACCGGTCCAATTTTCTTCGAGCAATCCCGCTCGGCCCACTTGCTCCTGTCCTCGCCATAGTCGGTCGGCGAAGCGGCAAGCAATCGCCGGCACGTCTCGCTCCGCCCTCCGGGTGCTCTCCAATAAAATCGTTCTCCTCTCTCCCCTTTCCAACCTCCCCGAAACGACCCAGAGCTAGGGTTTCTCCTACCTTGCCCTCTCACCGAACCGAACCAGAACCCTACCTCGCTGCAAGGACCATGGGGAAGAGCCCGATGCATGCGCCGCCATGGTGGACGGCGGTGCTCAGAAGGCTCACCACCGCATCGGCGGCGGAGTTGAAGACCCAAGCGGCGAGAGAGGAGGCGGAATGGAAGCCGCTCTACCGCCGGCTGTCGGTACTAGGCGGCGCCCCGGAGGGGAGCGTGACGGCGACGCTGGATCAATGGGAGATGGAAGGGTGGAGGGTGACGGCACTCTGGCTTATGAAGCACATCCGCGAGCTCCGCAAGTACCGCCGCCACGAGCACGCCCTCGAGGTGAGCCCAATCCTCTCTCTCTCCTTCCCCATCTCCCAACCCTATTTTTTTCCTTTTTAATCCTATAAAAAAGCTGTTTTTTCGTCTCAGATCGTACTTACCCTTGATAGGTGTTGCATGCTCGAATTGTATTGGTATTTTTTGGTTATGTTACAAGTGCGATATGATCTACATCAGTATTTTAATTTCGAGCTATCTTTCATTTGGTTGGAGTTTGTTTCGATAACTCAGAATTGGGGCGGCTAAAAGAAGGTTCTTTTTGATATTTGGACTTGTCCATTTTTTGACGTCTGAGGTCTGACATCATATATTTCTGTGGTCTAAGTGTTTGTGCTTTTGTATCATGCTTATTTAGTTTTCAGCGTGATTATCTCATATTTAGAGTTTGTTACGTGTATTTGCGGGTAGTTTATAGGTGGATTGTCTGTTTAGGAAGTTATTGCTTAAATGTGGATGAAGTGAGTCCAGGTTAGCTTGTTTATCAAATTAAACAACTGTAAAATAGTTTATTTGTTACTTGTAATTATGATTACAAACTTAATAATTACTAGAAGGATGGTAATATAATCATGCCCCTTTGGATGTCATTTTGTATTGAATAGAGTTCCCTGATTTCTTCATGGATGCTACATTTGCTATCATATATGAAGTGGTGACTGTGGCTTCTCTCCCTGAAAGTAAACATGAGTCACTTTGTACACTATACTTTTCGGGAGTGAAAAAAAAGCTAAACTATTTATATCTGAAGAACAGATATATAACAGGTTGGAGCTCAAGATATTTTTCTTGCTATGCATTAGATGCCATGGAAGCATGAAATGTTCTCTTAATAGTGTACCCTTTTGTAGACTGTGTGAAGTAGTAAACAAATAAATAAATTAGACTATGTTTGGTACCCTCATGTAGCTCCATACAGCAGCTGATAATTAACAAGTATGGATGTTTCATATGTCTCTGTTCTATTGGTTGGTACATTGTGATTTTTCTGATTCTCCAAACAATTTTTACCTCTCTCTGTAGCTCTCTGTCTCTAACAGCATCAGTAAAGCCAACCTGGTTTACTCCACCAGCCCTTATACTTCAATTTGTATACCACCTGGTTTGTAGTTGCACTCCATTCTTTCTAGGACTTCTTTATGCAATTGTATGGTTATAAACCTCTTATACTGTCTCTACCTCTGTCATCCCTTTTGTATTTACTTTTTAGCCCCATTGCATGAGCCTCATCATATGCTCCATCTGTCCATGGTTTTATTATTCTTCCCAAAATGATCCTTATGCATGGCATCGATGTGCTTTATTTTCCCTGTTGCTATGTTTATTGGCTTGCATATCTATTATCACCTGTACCAAACACCACATTCTTCATCCTTTATATTCATTCACTCTTTGAAAATTTTTTACTTCTTGCTCTTCTATAGATTTTCAATTTCTTGTATTCAGCCTTCATTTTGTTGACTGCCTCTTAGGCCTTTAGATTCCAGGACCAAGTATCTGAGGGCATTTCATTTTTAACCTGTTGGCTTTCTAAGCACATCATATATTTCCCCCCTCACATCATATTGTCCGATTAATTTTGATGTTCCTTCACATTCGATTACATGTTCCAACTCCTGTTGACTTTAGCTCTCTGCACTTTGAATGAATTTAAATGTGCCTTAGTTTGCTGTTCACTTGATCTGTTCTCCTAATTAGCAAAATCCATTTGGGCCAGTACATTATACGCGTTTCTCGAGACATGCCTTTTATCGTTGAATGTCTTGTCACATCTGCATGTGATTTTTATGTTTTGAGACATTGCTAACATATACCTTGTCTTATAAAGTTTTCTTGTTGTCTATTTGATTTTTAGGCTGTGAAAGGAAATAGGAATGTGATTTTTAAATCTTGTAGTTGTGAAATCACATATTTGGGACATGCAAGATCACCATTTTGTTTAGGATCTTTTGAGTGCAAAGCAATCTATATTGGGCAGGGAGAAACATATATTACAAAAAAAAGGAAATTTATGGAAAGATTTACAGATTCCCATTCTATGCAACATCTATTGCTTCTTCATTTTAGGAAACTTGGATTTGAGGGAAGTTAACGAGGAAGTATTCTTTTATCATGGATTATCTTTTTTTTTTTTCTTTCTTTTTTTTTTAGAATGTTGTGGTCATATTTATTTATTGGTGCTCCTTTTTCTAATGTCAAAACAATTTTGGAACCACTACTACTGCATGTATAAATTGTTTGAAAATAGTATATATGTTATATCTATATATCTGTCTTCTTTTGAAACTAGTACTGATTTGTCATTGCTAAATAGAACTGATTTGTCATTGCTATCCATCCTTTTTGTTTAATTTTCGTTGTTTAATTCTAAATTTTTACGATTCTTAAGGTTATTGTGCATGAACGGCTATTTTTATTTGTGACTGACTTCTTGATAGATGATGCATTGGATGGAAAAGAGAGGTATGGAAACACCAAATGGCTACCATGCAGTACGCATAGATCTTATATCAAAAGTCAAGGGAATAAGATCAGCAGAGGAGTATTTTTCAAACCTCCCAGAACCTGCCAAGAACCGGCGAACCTACGGAGCTCTTTTCAGTTGTTACTGTTCAGGGAGAATGACGGACAGGGCCATTGCCCTCTTAGAGAAAATGAAGGAACGGAAGTTTGCGTCTCATGTTCTCATCTATAACAACCTAATGAGCCTTTATATGAAGTTAGGCCAGCTGGAAAAGGTCCCAATCTTATTCCAGGAAATGAAGGCGAGTAATGTCCTGCCAGATAGCTGTACGTATAGGATCATAATGAAAAGCTATGCCTCAATGAGTGACATAGTCTCTGTTGAGAGAGTTACACAGGAAATGGAAAGTCAAGGTGCCTCAGATTGTCTTACATATTGCCATCTAGCTTGGCTCTATAACTCGGCTGGCCTTTTTGAGAAAGCTGAGGTTGCCCTCAAGAAGGCTGAATTAGTGATGGGCAGCCATGATTTGTCATCATTCCGTTTGCTTATAAGCTTATATGCTGCAGCTGGTAATCTATCAGAGGTCAAAAGGGTCTGGAATTTGCTTAAAGCCAGGGTTCCAAGGCCTACCAACATGAACTATCTCATCATGCTTGAGGCTCTTAGGAAACTCGATGATATGGATGGACTGAAGCAATGCTTTGAGGAGTGGGAATCTGGCTGGGTGAACTATGATATAAGACTGGTGAACATACTCATAGGTGCATACTTAAGAAGGGGGATGGTGGATGCAGCCAAATTGCACCAGGAAAAGGCTGACCTAATGGGTGAATGGTCTGATGAGCACACTTTTGTGCTGTTTATAGATCAATATTTGAAGAGTCGTAAATTAGAGTTGGCCCAAAAATATTCAAAGCTTGCAACTTCTATTGTGAAGAAAGGGCAGTTGAAAACTATAGAAACAGGTGATGTTTCCTGAATTGTGGGAAAGCATGTGGCTCAGAAATGTTTTCTTTTTATCCTTGTTCTTTTAATCTGAGGTATCCAGAATATTCAAGGTGATTCCAATCCTAATTTGAATGAACAGGATCTGTATTATGAATTCTTTTTGGAGTATTTAGAGCACTTAATGCCAATAAAAAAAATCTTACTCATGCATTCTGGAATTAGTGCATTCTGGAATTAGTTTACGTTATATGTATATTATGACCTTTTTTTCTTTTTCCTTTTTTTTTTTTGCTTAAGGGAGAGGGAGATACCAATAACCCGATTAGGGATGTAACTTGCAAGTCTTGAATCTAGAATGTTTGATTTGCCAGCAAAGTGACCTCCCACTCATAATGAGCACGATAGGTTACCAATGGAGCTTGGCTATGATTTATATTCAATGTAGGCTCTCTTTGGCAATGTTGGAGGTCGTGGGGTTTCGTATGAAGAGCTTTTGCCAGTGTAATTTTTTATTTTTTATTTTTATTGTTTGTTTACTACATTTTATGAGATGACGTGGAACTTAACATCTGTTTGATAATCAAATTGAAAAATATTTTAGTATTAGAAAATAATAATAAAGAATAATATATAGTGCTTTCACTTATTTAATTACTTTTACTATCAACATTGTTATTATAAAATATTCTTAATTTATAAACTATTTATTTGATTTTTTAGTCTGCATAATATGGTAAATAATAAAATTTATATTAAAAAATTATAATAATATTATAATATTATAATATTATAATGTAATAATTGAAATATAATAATGATATTTATATGATTTTTCTGTAATATAGTATAACGTTATTATAATTTTCCCACTATATTATATTGTTATTATTATTATTATTATATCAAAAATTGTTATTTTAAAGTGTTATTAATTTATAAATCATATTTATATTTTAATCTCAATAATATAATAAATAACATGATTATTTTGGGTAATTATCAAGTTATAAGAAATATTATGATAGCAAACTCAGTAGTTCTTGATTCTAGTAGCAATATAAATATATAATTTTGATCATTCATAACAAAATTGTTCATATATTTACAATCATAATAGCAAGATAAATGTTTACCAACATTTCTCAATATCTATGTTGCCAGCATAATATTTTAAATAAATACATTAATAAATCATAGCAACAGTCGCAGTGTGATCACAAGGTTATTCAATGTTTGGCTCTATTCCACACTTCTTTTTTTTTCTATGGTTCATCAATCCTGAAACGACGAGTAGAGAGTAGATCCTCCTCATTATCATAAAGTTGGAACTCAACATTCTTAATTGTATGATTATAGTAATAAAAGATGCCAATTTAAATGTTATGGTAATAAAGTATTTTAATTAATTTTAAGAAACTTTATTGTGGGGCTCAAACTCAAGTATGTTGGTGAGCTTTTATGCCCATCTTAGAAAGAAAGACTTCCCAATACATCTCAAGTAAAGTTTGTATTAAAGTTCCAAATTTGAGCTTTTTTCCCATAATTTTTTTTTCTAAACTTTTTGGATGAAGTAGAAAGTTATTTGTGAATTTTTAACAAACATCTCAATCATTCAACAATGCTTTTGGCCCTCTAAGAAGTGCTTTTTGACATCCTAAAGCAATGCTAAATAGAGCCACGATGTCTTATCGAACGGAGTCTATTGATCTATCGATATGTGGTTACTAAATGTCCACTGGGATTTTTTCTATTGCGTTAAAGATACATTCATTTGGTTGAAGGATGCAAGCAAGAAATGTTTGTAAATTTCAAACAACATAAGACTTGGCAAGAAATCCTGGCTTCTACAATTGAAAATATGCTTAGTGGTGCAATGAAAGAATCTAGGAAATAATCAGAGCTACAACTGAGAGATTAAGAAAGAAATCAACCAAGGTTTAAAATAAGGATTTAGCTTATGCAGATCTATTGATTGATATAGGTATTAACATGAGGAGTCCCTCTTTTTTCCTCAATAGCTTGTATTATGTAGCAACCAGAATCTTTTTTTGATGAATAGATTAAATTTCTAACATGAACTCATGAATTGAGGAGAAACAAGCACAGTAAACCAACCAAATCAAGCAAAGCTGTGCTCAGATCATGCTGAAGTACTCACAAAATCGGAGATGATCAACTCCTGAATCAAAACCAAGGTTTTCAATAACACCATTTTCATTTAAAGATATACAGATTGAGTTTTTAATTTAAATAATGATCATTTAAATATCTTATTGCTATTATTATTATAAAAAATGTCAGTAACAAAAAAAAAGTTTCATCATTTGCCTAAATCATTATCAATCACATAAATATTTTCATTGTTGACCAAACAAAGCATTATTCTTTATACTTGCCATAAAATTCATGGTAAGAAATTATATTTTATGGAGTCAACAATCCAAATATTGAAATAAGAAAGAAAAAGCTGTTATTTACCGCCATTACAGATATATTGTAATAATATTAATTATTAAAGACCGTTATAACCGTCATTATTTTGGACCATGATCGAAAACCTTAGACTTTTTTTTTTTTTGGTATAAGTGAGGGATCACATCAATCTAGGATGAGTGCAGCCTATAGAATCAAAATACAAAATATCACGAAGTGTCTGTAGGCAACTGTCACTTTGGCGTCAGATCCAATCATCGGTATACTCGACGACAAAGGATGCTATTTAGTCCATGACCCTGTTTGTTTTTCGAAAGACGTGCTGTAAGAAGCACTCCCATGCCGCTGCTGTGGGGAGCCCCCTTTCTCCATTGAGATCTCCATGGCGCCTTCAACCCATGGGCTCCGCGTTCAATCTCTTTTCTTGTCCATAAGCTTAACCCTCTCTCTCTTTCTCACTAAAAATAGCTTTTACTTGGTTTATGAATATTTTGTTATTCTTAAAGGAACTATTGATTTTATATTTAAGTGGAGTAAGTTCATATTTCTTGTTTATATAGTTTAGTCCAAAATCAAAATAATGCTGGCGATACTTTTAGTTTTTATGGTGTTTGTATTTTAATATATATTTGCTGTTTTGATCTTTCCTGGTTTCCCTCTCAATGGATAATGGCCGGCGATCGCAGTTTCTATAGTGTTTGGAGTTTGGGTTTTCAGTGTTTTGCTGGTCATGTTTTTTTGGGTCAGAATCCTTGTTCAAATTTATGAAGTGATCATTGTAAGCATGATCGGTTAAAATGAGCTAAGAGAATAGATAGCTAGAGACAACTTATTTTGCTTTGCATGGTGCAGCTTGGCAAGCTGGCAATGCCCAAGTCCTTTGTCTAGTATTCTCTTCGTGAATGAATCATAGCAAATGACCGACAAAAATTAAAAAGAAGAGGAAAATGAGGAAATCGTAACAACGAAAAGGCTAGAAGACATCATATGTAGCAAATCACATAGAATCTATTTTATAGACGGCTAAGACAGATATTTCTTCTAATTTGTTCGATATTTTATTTTCGATGTCCATGAATATATTTATTCTGGATTAGTTTGATAGATATCCCTTCTAATTTGTTCGATATTTTATTTTTCGATGTTCATGAATGTATTTATTCTAGATCAGTTTAATAATTCTAGTCCACCCAAAAAATTTGTTGAGGCGTGGGTGGTGGGTGGGAAGGCATAACAATAATTTTATTACTGACCTGTAGTTCCAGTGAGAAGGGATTCTTGAGGTACATTTGTTGGACGCTTTGATAGCCGATAAATATGCAACCAGAAAAGATGGAAGGAAAGGCTAGGATAATAAATAGAACAAGAAAAAGGGAAATGAATTTAAAGAAAAAAGCATTGCAGGTTTGATCCTTTCCTATTCATAGGAGCATGTTAAAATAGATTTATTTATCCATTACTCTGATTGGACTCAACTGACTAAGTTTAAATTATGAGACATCTGGTCCTTGTTTCTTAGTTTATTTTGTACTTGAAATGCTTGATTGATATACTAAATGGTTTGACTAGATTGGATCTTTATGATTGAAGCTTATTATCATGTTGTGGATGAACCGAAAATATTTTTCGGACGCTTTGCACGTTGGGCTGCAAGTTCTTGAAAGTTGAATGGACAAGAAAAAATATTACTCCATATCCCAAATTTGGACATAACATAGTCATGCTATCTAGGGGTATTATTTTTAATAAAACGAAGCCAACTATCATATTCTTAAATAACATAAAAGATCTATTACAAATATAATATAATAAAAAGGCTCAATTCGATCATTCATCAAATAAATAAATCAAAACTGGTTCAGAGTATCTAGATCCAAAATCAAATACAAAAACTCAAGTCTCAAAATTTTTAAATAGTTAACTACAAATCCATAATCATCCAATAAACTAAATCTAACTACAAATTTTTAAGCTTGCTATGAAAATCTTCAAGCTTGGATCATCCATTATTCTTAGCAGTCTTATTTCTCTGAAAAAATAAAAGAAATGATTTATACTAGCTCAATAAGTAAAATCTAAGCTTCCTTACAAGATCAAGCATAAGTTTTCTATAATAATATTATATTTAAAAATAATAGATATTATAAAAATAAATATTTATAGATAGTATACTAAAGCAAGTTGTCGAGCAGATCATGCATACATAAATCATGAATATTTCATAAATATGATTTGTAAGTCATCCTTGTTATGTGTTCATGTCATGTTTTAAAATATTGCTCATAGATATTCATGCTATGATCACTTTATAACCATGATAGAATCATATTTCTTAATTGACAAAGTTTTTATTTCATATACCGATTTTGTGCCCGTTAGTGGGGCTATATTTCTGATAAATGCTAGCTCCATATGTCGACTTTTCTGATTTTAAAATTTATCCATAACTATTTGAGAGCCTTTAAAATTTTATATCTTTTTAAATATATATATATAATAAAAAATAATAAATTCATATTTCATAAGTATGCTATTTCATAAAACACTAGCTTACAATCCCGTGCCATGCATGGGATGCGATTTTTCATCATTCTTAACATATCAAATGACATCTCAATTGTTTACAAATCCAATATTATAATATAATATATCATGATCTAACTTAGGTTATAAAATTAGATAACAATTATTAAGATCATCATATTTCATGTCATAATAAATCATCACATATAAAGATGTATGTGCATATAAAAATTACCATATGATACCTAACTAGTTTTTAACCTAAATATGTTTATTTCTAACAAAGAATGGATGCCATGACAGTCACCATAGGCAATTATAACTGAAAATTTTAGAAAAGGATGAACCATAATCAATTATTTAATTATATCAAGAGCAAAACTATTTTTAAAAGCCAGAATAGATTTCTAAAAGGATCAGATAACTATGGTTATTCTCATAATATAGCAACCATTACATTAAAATAGCTATCAGACTTATCACCTACATATTGTTAACATCATAAAAAAAAAACTAAACCTATTAATACGTAACTTTTGTTATTCTATTATTAATTATAATAATCATTATTATATTAAAATGTCGTTATCTGAAACTATGATTAGGAGCCAGTCTTGCATTCCACATTCCTCAATCCAAAAGTGGCTATCTACAACGTCATTTGATTTTAACCATCTATTCTATCCCATGCACTTCCAATCCGAATACTGTAAAATCATAAATAGAAATAAAGTTTGATTATCTGAATCCTAAATTATTCTTCAAAGCCAGATCTATAAATCCCCCACCCACCATCTACCCCAACCACCACCCAGATATAGTCGACGTAGCTGTTGTAGATACTGTGGTTGAGGTCGGTGTTGATGCGCTCGAGGCTCATATAGACGATGGTCCCAATGGAGGAAGCTCCAAATATTGCTAGCGTAGCCATTATAGATGCTATAGTTGAGATCGATATTGATGCACGTGGGGCTCATATAGGCGATGGTCCCGATGGAAGAGTTGCAGGGGTCCATGGTCTGCACCGGAATCTAGCTGACATCGAAGTCGGTAATCTTTACCTGACGGGTGGAGTTGATGAGGAGGTAGGAGAGCTTGCTGTCATGGTGGACAATGCACTGGCGGTGGAGGTAGGCCAATCTAGCGAGCGATATCGACAAGAAAGGGTTCTGAGGAGATGCAGTGGCCCTCGAGGGAGCCATCATCCAAATACTCGAGGAGGCACTGGATCTTGCCAGCATAGTCGTACATGCTATGGCACTAGAGGACGTGGGGATTATTGGTGCAGAGAATCTTGATCTTGCGGTAGATCTGGTGGCAGATAGTATCCTTGTGGTTGCTAAGGATGACCTTGAAGGTGTAGATCTAATCGGGGATGGTGAAATATGCGAGCATGAGCAACATGTGCCTCTCCCTCTCGAACTCCAACCCTTTGATATTATGACTGCCGGTGGTGACCCACACCATGAAATATCGGATTCGTGAAACTCGCACAAACTCCCCTGGTCCTCTCAACTTCTCTCATCTTAGATTTACACCAACACTTGGATTCGCAGAACTCACACAGACTTCTCGATTCTCTCAATTCTTTTGTTTAGATTTACACCAGCAGGGTACCATACTGAACCCTACTTCCGTAGATGAAAATATAGGATGTGATCATGCTTCCATCATATACCACCAAAAAATAATCCCACATGTAGAATAGAGACTCTACCAAAAACCTCATATGTCAAATGAAGGCTCTACCAATGCAGATACCTCTATTTTAATATATATATATATATATATATAT
>KE505092.1:11657-35243 GCA_000441515.1 Elaeis oleifera
ATATATATATATATATTAGATATTTATGGAATCAATTGTCATAATAAGATATGTTTTTTCATTTCATATATACTGATTTTTTATTTTATAAAAAATATAATTTTATCAACAGCAGATTATATGTATAGAAAATATGGTAATTTAGAATAAATAAGGAGTATAAGATCTACTTACCTCATTCACACTAGATCTTTAGACTTTATTTGAGGCATCAGTGAATCTTATTTAATTAAATTATAATCAATTTTTATTCGATAAATTTAATAAAATTAAATAATAATAAAAAAAGACTGTTGATCAAGTGTTCATTCTGATAGATCGGATGGGTTGGATTTAAGTGACTCCATCAAAAATCATGAAGTACAATTTGGTTCAAAGCCAAAGTTGATCAATAAGATTCATCAATAATGAATTTCAAATAAAGGTGAGGTGAAGGAATGATAAGATCAACTAAGCAGCGGTGCTTGACTAATTGGATCTGTCCAAACAAGGTATACTCTACTAGTCATAATCAATTATAGTTTATATAATTCAATAAGATCAATGGTGACTAAATTTTAGCTATATCCGACAAGGACTAGGGTGGGATTAACATATTGCATGGATAGCAAAGCAATTTTGGACCTCTTTTGGAAAAGATCATCTTAGGTTTAGGATAAAGGAGCAACTTTGATTGGGTTCATGAATAAATGGAAAGGGAAGAGGGAGCAAAGAGAAAATCTAGAGAGAAAGAGGAAGAAACAACTCTTCTCTCTCATGTTCTTTTTTCTTTCTTTATTCCTTTCTTTTCTTTTCTTTTCTTAGCAAAATAGGGGAGGCATGGTCAATGGCCGTGGCAATATAGTAGCAAGCAGTGGTGCATGGTTGTCAGTGGTGGAGTAGGGGAAGACCAGTGGCAATCAGCCTGCCAGTAAAAAACATCAAAATAGGGCCAAACCAATCCTTTCTTGATCATCCTTGGGTCCACCCTACTTGCCGACAGCTAGGGCCATAGCATTGGCCATGTGCCGGTGTAAGGGGAGGCCAAAGCCCTCAATAATGATCACTATAAGTAAAGACGGACGGAGGAGGGGGATAAAAAAGGGGATAAACATGGTCTTCTTTTCTATGGATTTCTGGCAAAATCGATGGCCAGCAATAGTCTAAGGCCATAAAAAAAAAGAGGAGGATAGAGAGGACAGGAGATGGGGGCCTTACCTTGGCTTCGATGGCATCTTGGGTTCGATTTTCGGTGAGTAAAGAATGGGAAGCCATGAACCTAAATGGGAGAAAGAGATAGGAGAGCGCGATGACTGCCGGTGAATGGCCTTAAAGGATAGGGGGTCATATTTATAGAGAACCTTCTAGGGTTTCGCTTGAGTCCGGCAATCCTAGGAGTCTCTCTTCTATCCAAACTCGTCAGAGAAGGGAGTCTTCTTCTATCTTTTTTTTTCTTTGTTTCCATTTGTGGGCTTGTGGCCCTTTTGGAGATGGGCTGGTCCATGGATCGGGCTATCACATTTTCTCTATTTGCCTGCAGTTGTGATGTTTGAGTTTAGAGTAATTCTTTATGCACCGCATAGGGTGCAATACTATTATACCATCCAATAATACTAGGGCATGTAGTGCATTTAGATGGGACGGACATTTAATGCTGTCCAATTTTTTTTTCTTTCAATTTTTTAATGATAAAAATATCTTTTATGATTTTCTGATATCTTGTATGATTTTCTGTGAATGACTTTCTGTGAATATATATGACTTCTTGTGAATATATACTATTCAGAAAGTCATATAACTTTTTATGATTATATATGACTTTCTGTAAATATATATGACTTTTTGTGGATATATATATACTCACAGAAAGTCATATATGTTCACAGAAAGTTATATATAATTTTTTATGAATATATATAATTTTTTATGAATATATATGACTTTCTGTGAACATATATGACTTCTTGTGAATATATATGACTTCTCTGAATATATATGACTTTTTGTGAATATATATGACTTTCTATGAATATATATAATTTTCTGTGAATATATATATAATTTTCTGTAAATATATATGACTTTCTGTGAATATATATGATTTTTTATAAATATATATAATTTTTGTAAATATATATATGTTCACAGAAAGCCATATATATTCATAGAAAGTCATATATATTCACAGAAAGTCATATGGAAGTCATATATATTCACAGAAAGTCATATATATTCACAGAAATTATATATACTGACAGAAAATCATATATATTCACAGAAAATCATATATACTGACAGAAAGTCATATATATTTACAGAAAATTATATATATTCATAGAAAGTCATATATACTCACAGAAAGTAATATATATTTACAGAAAGTCATATTTACTTACAGGAAGTCATATATATTCATAAAAATCATATATATCCACAGAAAATCATATATGTTCAAAGAAATCATATATAACTTTCTGTGAACATATATAACTTCCTGTGAATATATATATATTCACAAGAAGTTATATATGTGCATAGGAAGTCACAAGAAGTCATATATATTCACAAAAAGTCATATATATTTATAAAAAGTCATATGACTTTTTGAATAGTATATATTCACAGAAAGTCGTATATATTCACAGAAAGTCATTCACAGGAAGACATACAAGATATCAGAAAGTCATAAAATGTATTTTCATCACTGAAAAATTTGAGAAAGAAAAAATTGGGCAGCATTAAATGTTCGTCCTATTTGAATGCACTATGTGCCCCAATGTTATTAGGCAGTGTAATAGTATTGCACTACATGCATGCAGTGCACAAAGAATTGCTCTTGAGTTTATGCCGTCCGTTTCTAGTCAAACTTTTAGTAACTCATGGCTTTGAGTATATCATCAAACAAGAGTACTATGGGTTTTTATTGTTTGTTGTAAGTGTTATGAGAAGAGTAAGAGTAGGTAATTTTGTAATATATGCTACAAATCAATGGATGATTCTACATAGTCCGAGCCAAGTTTCTGACGAGACTTCTGTATTATTTGACTGGATGGATGCTCTTTGAATGTGCTTCTTCTCAATGCATATGATTGGAATTGTTCAAGAATCCTTTGTAAACAAGAAATTCATGCAATGTTTGAGAATCTTGGGTCTTTCTTGCTACCTGAAATGTTTGCTCTTTTCTCCTGAATTAATTAGATGTACTAGGGCTTTCTTGTTGTCTATTTAGTTGATTAAACCAGCAGCATGGGCCGGAAGGCTGGTGGGTTGTACATAACCCCAAAAAGTTTGGAGCTGTTGGGAAACCTTGCACGAAGGAGATGTTGTCAATCCTTGCTTGCTTATCTCTGAACAAGAACAATGATGATAAATGCGTCCGGCAGAAAGATCTCTTGCTTGCTTGTGCCGAAGCTCAGGTTTATGTTTCCTTTTTCCCCCAGTGATTATTGTGCCTAGATTTACCATTGCATCAATTTATTTTACATTTTTTACCATCAAAAATGAAGTTTTAGTTTCTAAAAGCTTACTTCTCTGTCATACACAATTCTTGGATCCTTATTGCAGAGAGGGAAACCCAAAAATCCAGCAAGGACCATCAATTACCATTTGCAGCACCTTGGCAGAGATAAGTTCCTGTAGTTGATTTATAGTGTGTTACATTCTTAACATATATGCAGAGCTTTTGTGGGCATCAGTTTCAGATGTGGATGTCTTGATTTTCGATTGTTGACATCTTATTATTCAGGGCGGCTCAACATATAGGGCGGCCTAAACTAAAAATTGGTCGCCGCACCTTCCACCTTCTTGCCACCGCTCAGCCATTAGAAGCCCAGAACTCCCCTACCGTCGGAAGCCTGGAACTCCGCCGCCATCGGAGACTCCCCTCAAGCATGGAATGTTTGCCGCCGGAGATCGGGAGACCCCTCAAGCTAGACTACTATCGTCGGATGGGTCCACATCCTCTCCATTGATGGTAGTGTTGCCAGTGCCTCCGATGGCCTCCTCATTAGTGTCACTCTCGCCCGCCTTGAGGCCTCCCTCTGCAAGCTCTTCGGCAACCTCACCGCTCGAATTGCCGACTTCTTCACCCGCAGCTCCGATAGGCACCCGTTCTTCTCTGCCGCCGCCGCCCTCCGCCTCCTCACCAAGAACCACTCCCAAATCCCGTGAGGCCGTGACTCCCGTCTCGCCGTCTCCAGCGAGAAAACGGCTCTGATAGATATTAGGGGTGGCGGCTCCCGTCTTGCCGTCTCCCAGCACCCATCTCGCCGTCTCGCGATTCCCATCTCACCGTCTCCCATCTCCGGCATCATTCATCTTCTCGTGGATGGATGGCTGAATGCGGTGGAGATAGATGGCAGAGGGGCCTGGGGGCCTAAAATAAGTAGGGGTCTAAAGCAAGCGCTTTGATGGCCTTACCCTTAAGCCGGCTCTGATTTATTCTGATCAGTTGAGAGTAAGCAAATACCTGAAGTAGATCTTGTGCTCTAAGTTGCTTCTTCGTTGTCGGTGAAAGCATTATATCCCAATGAGATTATAAACTTCAATTTCCAGCCAATGCAAACATCTGATTGGGAGCTGCTTCTGATAGCCAGGATGGTTCCTATCAAGGTATCCACTATCCAATATACATTCCACAATGAGACGTTATTATTGTGTTTGTGAGATGGTTTGTTATTTTGTTGGTATTTATGCTGGATTAATGTTTCTCTGTGGCTGATAGCCATAAATTCGCATATGGGCGTCTGGGGATAATGGCAGTTCAAATAACTACATAGCACCATCAGTGACATGCAACCGAGGTTTTCAAATTCTGAATTCCGAGCGCTCAATATTTTTAATGGGCATCTGATACCATATTGGAAAGCTAAGGAAGCTCTAAAATCACCAAAGTATTGGATACTTGACAATATAACTACTAAGATATCATTTTTACTGGCCAATTTAATAGAAAATATTGTTAGAGGCACTGATTTTATTGTTCACTGACGATAAATTCATAATTATTGGTAAAATTGAGATCATGAGCTCCTAGGTGATGTATGAATGTGCCGCTGACTAATTTTTAGAGATATAAAATCAATGCATCAATTTTAAAATGGCATTTCGGCAAATTTTCTGCTATTTCCTGCTTTAAGTTTCTTTTCTTTTCTCCTTTTTTTTTGAGAACAATAAATCTTGACTAGCACAAACTCTAAATGTTTTGTAGAATGTTTTAAAACAGAAAAATTTGATCACAGTAGTTCATTTTTTTTCTTCCTAAATTTTTAAACAATAACAGAAATAAAGCAATACCAAAACCAGCATCTTAAATAACACTATCTGAGATTTATATACATCATGTAAATCACTTGCTAATAGTGGTTGCTGCTTCAAAAATCATGTATGGTTATTTAATTAAAATTTCCAAGTATAATGAGCTAGCCTGCCTTTAGTTTAAGCTAGGTGTGAAAGTGATATGGATATTATCCGTCCGGATCTGTTTTCATATCTGAATCAATTCGGATATGAACAGAAATTTAAGGATTCAATTAATATCTATATCCGTCAAAGAAAAATAGATATGTATATAGATAAATAATTATCCGATCTGTATCTGAGTATCCGAATCTATATGTAACCCTCTATAATTTATATAGTATTATTAATTTTAAGAGAAATATACAACTATATAAATATGTTATTAACTTGATTTATCATCTATTTAGTAATATCTTTGATTCTATAGACTTAAAATCTAATTACTTAAGTAATATTAGCAATTATATCCAAACTTTTGGTATCCGAATCATATACATATCTGTTTAAAATAAATATAGATATAAATTTTTGCATCTGAATAATATCCGTCTCTGTATTTGTATTCATCAGACAAAACAAATATGGATATGGATATGCTGGTATCCGACCCGTATCCAATCCGATTTCAGCCCTGGTTTGAGCATAAGGAGAAATGGAACAGGATAGTCATGCCTCTTGAAATAGTTATCCTATACATTCATTTGGCTCAAATTATCGTTAAAAGAAACGGCAGCAACTATTTCTTTAAAATAAAGAAAAGAAAATGCAGGAATTTGAAAAAGGTGCTTATTACAGAAATGATGTTGTTGCAACTCTTTCCTGGAATTATTATTCCAGGAATAAACAGGTTAATCACTCGGAACTCATTGCAAAGCATTTGAAGATGTGGTAAGGATTAATCATCCTAAGGTCGAGTTTCACCGGGTCCATGTCACAAAAGTTTGCTTCTAGCTTTGTTCTTACAAATGAATCCACACGTGTATTAGCAATACAAATTTCATCTCAATTTTTACTTTTCACAAACATGAGAAATGGGACATTCTGGGGCTTCATCACAAAATAGGACCCTACAAACCACTTCTCCAGATTCTAAAACTAAGGCTTCAAAGTCTACTTATTCCAGGATTAAACAGGTTAATCACTAGGAACTCATTGCAAAGCATTTGAAGATGTATTAAGGATTAATCATCCTAAGGTCCAGTTTCACCAGGTCCATGTTACAAAAGTTTGCTTCTAGCTTTAATTCTTACAAATGAATCCACAGATGTATTAGCAATACCAATTTCATCTCAATTTTTACTTTTCACAAACATGAGAAATGGGACATTCTGGGGCTTCATCACAAAATAAGACCTTACAAACCACTTCTCCAGATTCTAAAACTAAGGCTTCAAAGTCTACTTATTCCCAAAATCTTTATATATATAAAGCTGAATATATAAAGAGAAGGAATAATTTATGCAAAAAGCCTGTAATGAATCAACAATATTAGTAAGCAATCCTCCCAGAAAAGCACTTGATTATAAAATTGCTTATTTGTTGTTGTTGTTGCTTGCAGCAGTCATCTCTTGTGGCCTTCACTTGGTTAAAATATTGTTCATTTTATTCTTCTGGGTTTCTTCCTTTATCCTCTCCTTATAAGCTTATCCATTACTAGAAAACAGTCTTCTTTTAGAGGTAAAGAATTAAAGGAAATAGCATATTGTTTGACCATGATGTCAAAAAGAAAATAAAGATGAGCTCTAGTAGAGAGTAACTCTTTCAGGCAATTCACTTTGCACTGTCATAGATTATATTCAGAGCTTCAAAATCAGTACAATAGATAAACCTCAGCCTGCTTTGAATTGTGAGCACCCTGCAGCCTGCAGTCTTAGAAGCATGATTTCTTTCCAACATAATCTACCCTAAACTGGTAGCTATTAGTGAATACAAGGGACTCTATAGTGGGGCTCGAGTACAATCAATTTCTAATAAAGTGATTTTTTTGGCTTTCCACCATAATACTTGTTGGTTCTGATCGCATCTTCTCAGGGTCTACAAGTTCCATTCAGCATCCAAAATTTGCACTAATTTAGCCCAAAAAAGTTTGTTAAACAAACATTCGGAGTTTTACCAATATATTCATTATCAGAAGATACTTTGAACTATCTTAAATTGATTCAACTGATCGATCAATCAATTCAGCAAAACATGCCAACAAATCGTGGCATCAATTCATCCTTATACAAAAATGTCACAGTTATCTTGAAAATTGCTAACAAATGCAACCCAGTGGTAGGTTGTGATCAATATTTACAACAATTAAAACTCAATGTCATATCATGCTTGCCACCACTACTTGTTTAGTGTAATGTAACCCCAAAATCTAAGTATCATCATGTCAACTAGTATGCACCTTGCTTCAGTGTATGAACTTTTATTTCACCATCAATCCATCCAAGCAATAGTAAAGCCAAATTGTTACCATAGAACATGAATAATATTAGTAGATCATTTATTACCCAATAATCTAACCTGAAGCTTCAGACTTGGGAACTCATTGGTCATCTAGATTTGAGTTTCTTCATACTTATGGTGGTAACTAGGAGGTTTCTTATCCTTATCCTGCATGTCTGTCCAACTAAAGAAACCTGGATAAGAGTTGTAATGAGTATTCTGCTTATAGTGCCACCCTTCATCTGAACATATGGCTAGAAACAAAGTCAAAAAGTCAACTCCAAGTGAATGAAACATTTTTAGTTGGTCAACGTCTTAAACCTACAATTCTAGCTATACAGAATTAAATAAATCAATATGTCAAATGAAAGTTGCAGTAATTGGGAACTTGGGACCTTATATGACTTCAGCAATGTACATGTTTTGACATCCAATAAAGAGGCATTTATTCCTAAAAGCTATGTGATGTTTTTTATTATTGTTTCATGATACTAAAAGTTCTTTCTTAATTTGGTTAGCAAGCAAACATTAAAATTCCATAGAACTTCAAAAATGTAGTTACCTAATATTTAACAATTTTTTATTAAAACCTCTATTAGTGAAGCTCCATCATGCAAAACTCTACAAATGAAAATTCTACTACTTACAGCAACAATGGGGCCTAAAAAATATAGAATAATAATTCTATTATATATTTATACAATAGAAATAAGAGATTTTTAATTATTACAATTTTATATAACAAATTGACACAAATATATTCATTTTTTTTACATGATTTATGTGTAGATTGGATTTTGGGTGTGTAATCCTCGATCCAACCTGACACGCTTGTTGCTCCAAAGCATAGGATAGATACTCATCTGGTGCCAAGTGAAATGACCAAATTTATGCATATAAGATCAAAGAATAGTACCAATCCCCTTTATGTGCAAAACATATAGGTTAGGGCAAATCCAAGAGATGGCGAAGGCCATGAAATCCCAAGATTGGAAGATTTTCTTATAGGTATTCTATTGTTATATAAATCAATTATAAATCCTCTTTTGTATGCCCCTTTAGGGCTGAAACTAGATTGGATACAGATTAGATATCAACATATCCATATCCATATTTATTTTGTCTGACGAATACAAATACGGATTCAGATATTATTCGGATGTAAAAATTCATATTCATATTGTTTAAATAGATATAGATATAATTCAGATACTGAAAGTATAGATATAATTACGGATATAATTTAGATAATTAAATTTTATAACTACAGTATCAAAGATATTACTAAATAGATGATAAATCAAGTTAATAATATATTTATATGATTGTATATTTTTTAAAAATTAACAAATACTATATAAATTATATAAGGTTATATGTAGATTCGGATATTTGGATATGGATCGGATAGTTATCTATCACTATCCATATCTATTTTTTTTTTATGGATATAATTACGGATATAGATATTAGTCAGATTCTCAAATTTTTATCCATATCTAGATTGATTTGGATACAAAAATGAATTCAGATGGATAATATCTATACCACTTTTACACCTACAGCGGCCCGCTCCCATGAGATGACTATCCCAAAAAAAACACATTCATTAGTCTTTCTTTTCTTTTTTGAAGAAGAGTGCAAGTCATCCTAGCCTCTCTCTTCTAGCATGAACTGTCCACATCTCCATATCCAAACTAATTATCTTTTACTTACGGAGTCCTCATTTAATTAAGTTCCAAGTACAATCATCACTAGCCTAACTACCTACTTTGCTTATTAACCCACAAGGTGGCATTTTCCCCTCCTCTCATCCATCTATTCTCAATCTCTCTCTAGCATGTATCCATCTCTATCCCTACTGTCGACCAAAGGAGAGAAATAGAGAATAGCTGGGTTTTAGCAAAAGAGAGTTCTTCAAAATGAGTGAGAGGTCATGATTCAATAGGAAACACAATCGAAGTGACATATAAAGATATGAAAGAAGATAAGGGAAGGAGGAATGAAAATAAGATTGTGGCTGCTTGTAGACAACCAAGATTGGGGACTTTATAATTTTCTTAAAGAGAGCAAAATAGCTTATAAGGTTTTCTTTTGAAAAGACATTAATGTTGGGGTCTGGATCTACTGAACATTATTTCTTTATAAAATATGCCCTTTTGGAGTCTTTTGGTATGTAGGAAGAATTTTTTCTCATTGAAATATTATTTTTTTGGAAAGTTGATGCCTAAGTATATGATATCTAGGAAACTGATTTTTGTATATTTGGAAAGTGGTGCATTCCAGAGTGATTTATGTTTGGTTGAATATAAAAAAATTATATAAAATAACTGTTATGTTCTTAATAAAGAAAAGACTTTATCTTATTCTATCTAAAAACTTAAAGGCATATTTTTTAAAAAAATTATCTCAATTCTTAATCGGTGAGAATTGGACTTTCCTATATCCCATGAACTTTTTTCATAAAATATAGAAATCTTATTTCCATGATAATGCTACTTTTCCTTTTTTTTTTTTTGAAAAACTCTAACCAAATATGAGACCATTGTCCATTTTTTTTATTGATCACACTTTCCTTCCATCTCTTCCTATGAATCAAACGAGTCCTTTGAGAATGATCTTTGATGACACTCTTATACTAGACTCATTAAATTTTCATGGAATAATAAGAACTTTAGATATCCTTACAGCTAATTATGACACACAAACTAGTTTCCATTTAGATGCTACCTTTTTTCTTAAGGGAGCTTGGCACAAAATGATGGGATGTGACGGAACCAAGGGTAAGGCTAGGATATATTAAGAATTCCTAAAAAGGAGTATCTATTGCATGTCCATAAGTTGTTGAGTTGACATGGGCGCTCTACGGGCTTAGTGTTTCAACTGCAGCTCTAGCACAAAGCTTGTGGGTTTCAACTGTGCCTTTTCCATAAGAGGCCAACATTTAAATAAGTAGCAATAAGATTGTTTTTGTAACGGCATAATTATTTTTGTACCAATGGTTCTAGTATAATAGCTTGGAACTCAAATATCTTTTGGTTGCGTTCTTTCCACAAGACTCAACATGTAGTGGAACATGCAGTCCCATTCAACCTTCAAGCTTTCATCTCTTATCATTGTTCTCCAGGCAGTCCATCAAGGCTATAGGATTTCAAGTAATGGATATACAGATAGTCCATCAAGGCTACAGTATTTAGATAATAGATACATTTGAGTTTTATCCGAGATCCGCTACCAAATCATCTTAGTACATGACCAGTTAAGAAATAAATATTCTGTCTTTTTCTTCTTTTCCACATAGTGGCAAGCTAGCAAGGCCTTCCATTCTCTCCTCTTGAGATTATTTGCTGTTAAGATTTTATCATGATAACTTAACCAATTAAAGTTTAACCATTTTCAATATTAGGATTTCTAGTTGATGCAAGCGAATTCAAAGATTACTCCTCCATGACTTAAAAACTTGCAACTATTTTAATTGTGAAAGCTTTTGATGAGCTCTATCTCCATGTTACTGTGTTTGCTTCCCGAGATAATTGTATTGTGCTAATAGCTCACACAGCTGATATTCCCCATTTTATATTTGGATTGTGATGGCTGTGATTGGTATATGAATTCTCGACATAGTTTTGAATATAGCTGCCTATTATTGCATCTTGTTCTTGACAAGGAAAAAGAAAGTGGGAAGGCCTTCTACGATGGCTTGTTGGAGATCCAGTGATCATGCTAGAATTAGATTTGCTTGTCATTTTCTACCTTAGTGGATGTACTAGCAAAGAATCAAAGTCTAGTCTTCATAACGTCTTTTCATGTAGAGGAAACATTTATTTCAACTGGAACTTGGTTTGGGATTGTTTCAAAAAGCAAGAATGATTTGTTAGCCTTCATCACAGCCTATTCTCCTCCTTAAAATATGTCCACCACTATTTTATGAGAAGGCTTTGATTAAAAGCTGGATGTTTAATACGTCCAAATCTCCAACTCTTTAGGCCGGTAGACCTTTCTCTCAGCTAACAAACTATATCCATTGTGGTATGTGTTACTTCCTCTTTGTAGGAACTATTTCCTTCTTTGGTTAATGCATATGATAACTTCAATTGAAAGTTGAAAATAAGACATCTAAAAAATTGGAATGGCACTGAGAACTGAATTGATCAGTACCACCCTTCCTATAAGGAAAGTAGCTTATCTTTCCAATCGGCGAGTTTTTTTTATCCATCTTCTTTTTCAAGAACCTCTAATCTAAATTTTTGGTTTGCTGAAATGAAGTAAAAGGCCCAAATATCTGATCGAGAAGTTTGAAACCGAACAACCCAGTCATTTTGCATAGTCATGATATCAGTTGCCATTGATATTCTATCCAATCAGAGAGCTCTTATCAAAGTTGACCTTTAATCTAGTAGCCAATTTAAAGGAATAGATAATAAATTTTAGTTTTCTGATTTATTCCTTCAAGGTCTTATATAAAATCAAGGTATCATTGACATACTGTAAACAAGTGATGCTTTTGGTAATATGCATCAATCCCACATCTGAGATGATGGAGTCCTTCAGTGCCATTTGAGATAATACATTTGCAGCGAGGATAAAAAGGAGAGGAGATAAGAGATCATTGTCCAAGCCCATTCTTTTATCTCATCCATCTTATTGGTTCCCCGTTAATGCAGAGAAAAATTTGCTAGAACTAAGGAGCTTTTAATCCATTTACACCATTTACTACTAAAACCTCTTATCCTTAGGATGTTTATAAGGAAGTCCTAATTTGAGATTTAGGGGACTTAGAAGGAAGTCAATTAAAAAGCTTTCTTGAAATCCAGTTTGAGTACTATATCTTGTTGGCTTGATTTTTTGCAACGGGAGATGAGTTTAGCTACTGAGACAAAGCAGTCTCCAATTTATCTTCCTTTTATAAAAATGCCAATGGTGATTGGAAGATTAGTCTATCAATAATGGTTGCGAGGTGAGAGTAAAGGATTTTGAGATGATTTTGATGACACCATGAATTAAGCTTATAGGTTTGTAATATCCTATCGATAAGCTTTTCTTCTATTTAGGTATCAGGGTATAATTTATCCTCTCTAGTTCAATATCACCATTGTGAAGGTCTTTAAACAGCTTGCAGTAGTCTTCCTTGATAAGTGCCCAATGTTGATGATAAAAGATATTGGAAATCCATCAAATCTCAGTGACTTATCCTTGTCAAGACTAAAGATAGTATTCTTAATTCCTTCTCTAAGAATAATTTGTCGAGCTCGTTAGGTTGATCTCTTTATTTTGAAAGAGAGTTTTCTAATCAAAGTATATCTCAAAATCGGAGATATCATGGAAGAGCTCCATGTAGATTCTTACAAGTACTTACTTTATTTCTTAGTGATCATCATATATTTGATCTTGAAAGGTAATAATGCAAATTATATTCTTTTGCTTTTGTGCACTAGCATAGGCATGGAAGAATTTGGCATTTTGATCACTGTGCTTTAACCACTAAATTTTTAATTGTTGCCTCTACATTATCTCTTCTTGATGCAGTATATTATACAACTTTTCTTTGAGCTATCTTCTCTCCTCTAATTCAGATAAGATAAGATCTCTAATCCCTTCAAGTTAGTCCAACTGAGCTATTTTCTCTTCATTTTCTTTCTTCCTAATTACAATGTTGCCATTGTTATTTCTTTTCCACACCTTGAGTTTGGCTCCGGGGAATCTTAGCTTTAAGATCATATTGACGTTGTGTTCTTAGAGCATGGTGCTATTTTCCATCAGTTGTGTATGAGGTCATCAAAATCTGCAGAGTACTAAAAATTCTCAAATTTGAATAGTCTGTAGCGTATGATTGAGGGGGAGCATTGAAGGAGTGGATAGTGATCTGAAGTGATCTTTACCAATGGTTGGAGGGTGGCTAAGGGGAATATGTTTGTTCAATTGACCTGGCAAGGTAGTGTCCAGCTTGGCAAGTATTGGATGTTTCCTATGATTTGACAAAGTGAACGATGATTGAAGCTTATCCCCATCAATTATAGAAAGTTGATGAATTCGTTGAAATTTTTTGATATAGTCTTATTATGGACTTCTCCTTATTTTTTCGAGCTGAACTAATTAAATTGAAATCTCCAATTGAGATTCAAGGAACTTGCCAACTGTTCTTGATATTGATGATTTTCTTATACAAAAGATTTCTAGAGTATCGGGTTGATTGGACTGTAGACTTTTGTGAGTAATCAAGATGAGTTGAACTTTATATTGATGATGGAGTGTTGAGTACTAAAAAGGCATATTCATTTAAGAAATAAGATACCATCTATTTCTGAGGAGTCTCAAGATATGATTAGTCCTCTAAAAAATTTATTGCATCAATTAATTTCATTTATTAAATTTATGACCACATGCCAAGAAAATGATTCTGTGATTCACATGTGTAAGTTTGAATTCTTGGAGATAAATAAGGCAACTTTTGGACTGATACACGATTTCTTTCACCTTATATCTCGACGGTTTACCTAGGCCCTTTACATTCCAAAAAATATAGTCATTAGGATTGCAAAGCCCACCGATCACTAAACCTACCTAAGTGCAAATGAAGGTCATATTGAACTGAAGTTGAGAAAAAAAGTTTAGTATCAATTTGAGATCGAAGTGATGAATATCCGTTACTTCTTAATTTATTAGAAAGAACTACTATATTTTTACTATGAATGCGTGTTTCATAATATTCTGCCATTTTTTAAACGGAGTACAATGAGAAATAACTCTTAGCAAATTTCAAGGCACCAACATTTTGCAATTTTGCTTTATAGTAAATATACATGCATAACATATCATGCGAGAAAATATTAAACCCTAGGCTAACAGGAGTCATGAAAATTAATATTGCATGAAAAAATACTGTGTTTATTTATTTCTATTATAAATTTACCTTTTTATAAATACAATTTACAATTTGTGACATATGCCGTATGTGTGTATATATAAATATATTACATTGGTGCTTCCGCGGTCCAATTCGGGCTCACCCTGCACAACGGGGTAAGGCACGTTTGGCAGAAATTGGTTCCCATTTTTGTTTCTCTTCACAACATGGAGCATGCAAGGACAAGAGGACTGCTGGCTTTACGGTAGACCCTACTCCAACTTTTCCAACTACAAATTTAGTAGATAGTAGATTAGGTTGTAAACCACAAGATTTTAATATTAATATTTATCAAGGCATGCTTAATCATTGGCCTTCTCAGTTCATTTCCTATCTACATCTGTGCTTGTTGCATGCCATTAAAACTTGTCCCATGTGTCAGTACTATAATTATAATTACTTCGAACTGCCAGTCAAATTGCTGGAGGGGACAAGGGGCCAAACTCCTGCAAACTTTGAAATATGTATCCTATCAAAATCATTCATGACCTCTCCAAGGTCTAAAATCTAATTTCCTTTCATGGGCCTACAAGCTTATGTTTTACAAAAACTACAAACCAACAATGATGGACGTTTACCCAATGTTCCAACATGATTATTTGATGCTTGCCTACACTCCTACCAACCCAATTATACCTTTCTCCCACACTTTAAACAGCCTTGTGTACTACCAAAACAGAGAGAGCGAAAAAAAAAAATGGAACCTTGTAAGGCCGAGCATAATAGTACCCAGAAGCCAGGCCTTATCCACCAGAATGCTGAAGGATAGCTTGTCCCGGGCTAATGACGACAGGTTGGTCCACTGCCCTGCCTCCCAGCTGCATGGTTTGGAACGGAATGAGGGATTTGGGTGGGACGAGACTGAGGCCCAACGCAGCAGTGGGCATGCCAAGGAGCAGGAATTCTAAGCTGCAAGGATTTTGTCCATTTTTGAAATCTTCAGTCCAGAGTCCTGCTTGTAATTAGTAAGATGGATGCCGTTGCCACGCAAGCAACCAAAATCTGTCCCAAAGGAGTCAGGCTGGTCAACTATTTCCCATGTGATGCCCGTATGCCATATGGGATGGAATTTTAGATTCAGAGATAGCGTTATGTGTTGAAATGTACCAAACGTGTAATTGAGATATATTCAAGTTTTAAAGCCTACCATGTGTGCTTAGATGGTCGGGGTCTGAATCAAAACTTTGGCATCATTAGCCAACAACTTTTTTTTTTCCTCTCAATTTTGAAGAATTGAAATCAAAATTTTACTTTCTTTTTTGCAAATTGAAAATGATAGTTGGTTGGATTGCATGGTGGTGGCTACGGTGATATTAGGGATGGTGGTAGTAGCCACGGTGATGGTGGTAATAGAGGCAATGATTGTGCTCACAGAAAGTTTAGGATTTTTCAAATTTTAAAGACTAGATTTCCCTCTTTCATAATTTCTAGAAAGCATGATGGTAGTATTTAAAAACAAAAAAAATATAAAATGATAACGTTACCGAGCATCATTTTCTGTCTTAGTTTTGATGGTTTAAAGAAGGATTAATTAACATCCTTAAAGATGGAATATCCTTCTCTTTTTTTTGTGAATAATCCATCAAAGTTTGAATGACTGGTCCTTCCAAGTTCAAAACAATCTAATCTAGATGGAAGCTAAAATAATAATTATACCAACTTCTCATAAAACTCACCCATAAACTCAGATGAATAAAGGATCGATCCTAATTGTAGTAGATTCACAGCTAGCACCACACTTGATTCCTCTTACTGTGTATTCTGGCATACCTACTTAGCTATGCAAGAATCAATGGATCTCTACTCTACAGTCTCGTTCATTGACTTTTCAAAATGTGAATGGCCTCACCTCAACTCTACCGCAGAGTTCGCCTATGATATGGTAGTTGGAAATTGGTTCCATGCTAGATGCTTAGCCAATTATTGGCTTCCTCATGCCCTGTGAATCCGCCGGTGATCAATAGAGGGGATCTCTAACTTCTTTTTATTTTCTTTTTGACTAGCTGGTCTCGCTGCACCAAATTAGCACCAAAATCTTTCCAAGAGAAAAGGAACAGCGCGCGAAACGTGAATGCGCTTCCCGGCAACCCGCTATACAGGGGAAATGGGGTGGTCTTCATTTATACCACCAAGCCTTCGACCGCATCCGCATCTAAATGACCAACGTGTCCTCATTTCAAAGCCGTTACAAGATAAGAGGGGCGCGTTCGACATTTCCGGTGAGGATTAAGGGCAAATTCGTCTTTTCGACTCGGTCCCCACCTCCAGGCCTCCGGCTCGTATTCAAATTCCCTCCTACTCCGCTCCTCCGTCCACATGCGGCTCCGCCACGGTTTCTCCTCTCTGGTGGCGTCGCCGTTCAGCGTTTCCCCTTCTACGCCTCCGAACCCTCCTATAACCCCAGCATCCGGCCGCTTCCCTCGCCGGACGAGTGGAGGGCCGCGGGGACCGCTGGCGACCCGACCTCGGCGGTCTCCCTTCTCTCCCCCGGACCTTAAGAGGTCTCGAAGGCGCCATGGACGACGACGAGGCGATGCAGGCGGCGTTTGAAGAAGGGGTTTTTCTTGGCTGCGAGATTGATCTCGACTACGAATTCGACGCCGCGCGGTACTTCGACTTCGGCCGAGCGGAGACCCCGGCTGAGGCCCGCGTCGCCGAGCTCTGGTTCGAGACAGCCCGCAGCTGCCCTCCATCTCGTATGTATCAAAACCACCTTAAGATTTGGATTCTGTTTTGAATATTTGGATTCTTGATGTGTTTTTGATTTATCTTCCTGCTTTTGTTATATTTTGATTCGATTTGCATTCCGAATTTAGAGAATGATACCGCTTGATTATTCCATTTGGATGTGGATAGGTATTTGGTTTTGAGTGGGATCAAATTAAATGATTTTTAGCATCAAGACAAATTTTCAACTTTAAAATGCGAAGCTTTTTCTTAAATCTTAAAATTTCATGAAGACTATGATTCCAAAAAATTGCTAAATTCCTGAAATCAAGTAGAAAAGGTCTATATAGATAAGTCTCTAAAGCATATCACCTATATCACTACTATTATACACTTAGGGAGCGGATAGAAAGTTCATATTTTAATCTTACACACATCTATGCACAAGAGGCTATTACAAGGCCGCCTCTCCAAACACCCTTTTCTTATACATCCCATCCTTGCACCAAATTCTAATTCCTAGTAGGACGAGGGAGAGATCTTCTTCGTAACAAGTTCTGCTCCTCCATGATGCCAAAATAGTGATGTCCACTGGCATAATTTGTGCATTTTGAGTTTGGCCCTCACACCATCCTCTAATGACCCATTTAACCTACAGCCTTGCCCTAGATCCAGTGTTAGGAACATAATGCTACTCATCTCTTATCCCTTGGACCGACTTCCTCATCTCTTACATGATCCTAGCCTTTTATTCCTCTTCCACATCACCAATCTAAAAGAGAAGTCTAGCCATCCCTCTTCACACACTTAGCACCTCTTTTGGCCTTCAATCCTATTCTCCCTCTCTATTTTAGCCTTTCATCCTATCTCTTCGTCATATCTCTCTTCACCTAGCCATTAAATTAACATACAAAAGAACACAAATCTACATCATCTCAACTCTTAATTACCTTAGTCCCATAGTCCTTTCTAACCGTCTCTTTCATCTTCTCCCATGTCACCCAAATCCTAACCATCACACCACAAGATCCCTTTTAAACCTAAATCTATAATCTTAGCCATTTAGTTGCTCGTCTTTCCATCAGATAGGATATGATGCAGGCCTGGAGCCAGATCGAATAGTTGTATGGGCGTGCCAATGGCATTTGGACTAGAACAAACTACGAATGTTAGTGGATCCTACCACCTTCAAGGATTTTTACTATTGAGGCGCCACCTTCTCGAAAAAAGTATAGCTGGAGCCATGAACTACAAGCTATGAACTAAGGATAAACTAGAGCCACTGAAGATAAAGACAAATCATAGGAACTAATAAGTAGTTGATTGGTGGAGGACCTGTTACTAGAGTACCATCTAATATTTATACCAACCCTCTATAATTGCTAGACATCTGTTCTCTCCCTATATGAGCATCTATCTCTTAATTGATAATTGCTCTCTCATCCACTTTTTCTTGGTGGTTACCACAAAAGGCTTCATTCGTCCATCTCACTTCTCATGATCAGTCAGATCACTAAGCGCTCCACGTTTCTCTAACACATCGTTGCTGCGTGCTTGCTCGACACTCTACCATTAGACTTAATTTAGCCTCTATTCTCTAAATTACTCATTTCTTTTCGGCCTATCCTGTGACCTTTATTACTTAGCCTATGTTTAAGATAACTACTCGGCCTCTCTTATCTAGTTATCTTCTGGCTGCATTTGCACCTTACCGCTTGCTATCTAAGTTGGCCTTCTTCCATTGGTTGATTATCAATCCTCACTAGATCCCATGGTTATTCTACGAATTTCTTTCTCTTGGCTTGCTTTCCATTGCTGAGATATCTCATCATTCTTCAGTTTCTATCTCTGGCATATGTTTATCATTCAAGTGGTCTTTATTTTCTACCATGTATTGGAATGTAGGGCAAATACTATTAAAGAAACACAACGAGAGAAGCTCCCTCAAATTCTCAATCATAGCCATACACCTCTTCAATCTCCATCTTCTCTCTAGCTAATAAAGCCCTACACCCTATTTACTCTCCACCACTAGACATAGGCAATTATCTGGAGACTTAATCCTAACCCTTCGTTCGGGCCCTTTCATTCTAGCCATTAAAAGTTAAGAAAATGCAACAAATGGACTCATAAGCAAGCTCCACCATCCAAACCAAGACATCTAAGCAATCCTTTCCTTACACCCTAGCCAATAAAATTGAACCACTTAGCAGTGTAATCCTAACCATAAGATCTAGGGCATTCATACACTTTTACAATCATAGCCATCAAGGTTCGTGGACTTGGTATCGGAGCCCATGTCGATCGACCGACGGTATGGATCAGTATGGATCCGTATCGGATTGGACTGATGCGAACCGACACAAAGGAGAAGAGGCGAACTGGGAGGAGGAAAAGAGAGAAAGGGAGAGGGAGGGAAGGAGAGGGAGAAGGGGGAGGCAGTGGCTGGAGGAGACACTGGCATTGGCCACAGGCAGGCCATCAATGCACTTGGAGGGCCGCAAAGGCCTCTGCTTCATCCACCACTCAGTTGAGAGAGAAAGATAAAAAGAGAGGGAGGAAAGAAAGGAGAGAAGGAAGCTGTCGGAGGGCCTTCGGTTGGTTGTCGTGGCGGTCAGACGATGCAATCGTGGTCTCCGACGTCGTGAGTATGAAATAGAGACGATCGCCCATGTTCATGGGTTTTTTTTAAAAAATCCTGATTATAGTAAAGTCGGCAATAGGTTTATCATCTTCATTGTTTCTTAGCTTTTTTAAAAAAATATTAAATAATGAAGCGGGCAAACACATTGCTAGCTTCACTGTTCATCTTTATTTTTTAAAAAAAAGCCGATGTGTGAACAAGCGCGGTCACCCCTGTTCCACGATCGCAGCTTCGTCCGCATGATTTTTGCTATCCAATGGCCATGGCAGCCATCCGACAAACTCCAACAGCCCTTCGCTGGTTGCGCCTCCCTCTAGTACGTCGCTCCCCCTCTCTCTCTCTTTCTTGCTCGATTAAGTGCTCTATCGGGCGATGCCGAGCCGCGGAGGCCTTCGTGGCCCTCCGACGGCCTCAGCGGACCACCATCGGCCTCCGACGATGGCATGCCATGTCTCCTCCCCTCCTTTCTCACTCTCTCTCTTTTCCTCTCCCTCCTTTGATGTACCATTTTCTTGGCTGAACCATCCCAATTTTCGACCGATCCGGCTCGATATGGGGTGTATCGACTGATTTGGGCCGGTATGAAATTTCATAATAATCATACACCTCGTTAATCTCCATCTTTTCTCTAGCCAATAAGAATCATACACTATACTTCACTCTACACCACTAGACCTAGAGAATTATCCAGAGATTTAATCCTAACCATTGGACTAAGAACTTTCATTTTGAACTTTAAAACTTAAGAAACAAACAAATGGACTCATAATAATCTCCACCATCTAAACCAAGACATCACAGCAATCCTTTCCTTACACCCAAGCTAATAAGATCGAACCACCTAGCAATGTAATCCTAGCCTTAGATTTAGGGCATTGCTACACTTTTTCAATCTTATCCATCAATATGCCTTTTCTTTAAATATCCCCTCATACCATGGTAGAAACTAGGAAGCAATTATTAAGCCTAGGAGAAATTCTAGCCAATTTGATCACCCTAAAGAAACCTTGCTTCCTTCTTCTTCTTCATGCCATCTACCTCAAAGCCTCAAAACTTTGAACTCCACCCATACTAGCCTAGCTCTTCCAACCAAGCCAAGGAGGAAGAGCTCCTTCACTCTCCTTTGTGAGGGGCCTTTTTAGGTGTAGCATATCAAAGGGGATATGGAGAGGTAGTAGTCATTCAAGCAAGCATCAAGGCACTACACTCCTCCCCCTTCTTTCTTTTATTTTCTCTTTTTAATCTCTCTCATCCCCCCAAAATCCTATTAATTACTAGAAGTAGGTACCCTATTCTTGATATAGGACCTATTTTTTGGAGGGATAGTGGGCACGCATTTGGGCCTTTCCTCACCATTTACCTAGATTTGGATCCTTCAAGCCTTTTCTAACCATTATGTTTCTTGACTTACCTCATATGGCTAGGTGGCGACTTCCTTGCCTCCATGGGATAGCCTATGCCTCCAAGGATAAGGAATATTTTATGGTTAATAAATATTAACCTTTAATGGTGGTTGGTTAATTCTAAAGTTCATGATGTTGATGTCACTGTGTGGAATATATATTTTGGCTTATTATGGATGGTGAACAGATGGTGAAATTTATAGGTATTAATGCTATTATTTAAGCTCATATAAGGTGATCCTTGCCCCTTAGCCTTTTATGAGTCATACACCTCTCTTGCACATGTTTTAAAAGTTTTACTATTCATTTTTTATAAAGAAATCTGCTTCCTCACAAGTCATAACCACATCCAAACCTACTCCTATATATTTCTTGCTCTAGGAAACTATGGTAAAATATAGATTTTTCATAAAGTATTATGACCCAAAACCTAAGTTTGCCAAGTCCAAATGTGAGAATAGTCAATGACTATATATTAACTGTCGGTTGCACAATCAAATAACTTGTAAGCGTGTCTTCAGATCATTTAATCATAAGATAAGTGGCAAATTGAATACACAACTAACATTTCCTCCATATTAAACTTTCTCATAATTACGGCCAACTATATTTACTACTCAAAACCTAGAACTATAGGAGTTTTATCATGTTCATTACTTTAATTAAGATTTAAATCTCATGGGACGAAGGTGTGCTAGTTTCTCCATAGAATGGGATACCATGCTGTCCCATCTCATCACAGCAGCAATTTCAATTATGCATCCCAATAGATATCCTTCATCTCTCTTCTCTTCTTTCCTTTCTTTCTTTTTTCTCCATTCTTTTCTTTCTTTCTTCTATCTTCCTTTCTTTCCTTTGCTTTTCTTCTTTTCTTCTTCCTTCCCTTTTTTTTATTTTCTTCTATTTTCCTCTCACATTTTCCTTTTCTTCATCTTTCTTCTTTTTTCTTTCTTCTTGTCTCCCCATGTGGATGGGTTTCAAAGTTCTGAACTTATCCCGATCTCGTTTTCTCATAGGAATGGGATGGGACGGCCAGGACACCACCTATCTTGTGGGTTGTAAAAGCTATTTTAAACTACTAAATATGGCTCATTAGAGTTACAATTATAGGAGATTTATCATGTTCTATTACTTTAAACTACATAAAATGTCTCATTAGAGCTACAACTATATCTGTTCTTATTATTGCATTCGAACACACTCTTTTTCCTCATGTACACCAAAAATAGCTCCATGTTCCCCTCCTAAAATAGTAGTGTCCCCATATGTACACTAAAAGTACTTCAAATTTGCTATTGGCCTTAACAAATAGATCCCTAAATTTGAAATGTAAGTTCGTGGTCGAGTTATGTAGCTTAGTAAGTAGCCAAACATATTAGTTTGGAATGATAATAGTACATATTGTAGTGAGCCAAAAAGTACCGAATCTTGGAGAGGGAGAGCGAGGAGAGGGAGGAAGAGCGAGAGAGGAGGGAGGGAGGGAAAGGGTAGGAGGGGGAGAGAGGGGATCATAGTTCAGCATACTGCCTAATTCGGGGCATACTAAGCCAAATCGAGGGGAACCGGGACAATTCTCCCTTTTGATTCAAAACGGGGGTTGAACGCTTTGAATTAGATGGTTTGGAGATATACCAAGGTTGGGCAGTACGTCTCAGTTTAGCGTTGTTTCATCCTCTCTTAAGTGATTGAGGTGGGTGAGAAGGCCTCCCTCACCTTGTTAGCCTCTCCCTCACTTTTAAAAAAAATATAGAAAAGGATTGGATTTGCACAGATCTATGCCGAATCAGAGGTAGAATCAAGTAATGCCACTTTCCTCCCTCCTTCCTCCTTTTTTTAAGGTTGGAATGCAATAAAATGAGAAAGTAAGAGAAGATCATGCCAAAATTTTTGATTTTGACATGATTTCATAACATGTTGTAGATTTATCTATTCAATATCACCAAAATCATGATTTTTCATTAGCTCTATAATTTTTCAAATGAAAAATATATTTTCAGATTAAAATTAATAATAAAAAATAATAAAAGAGGATAAAATCAGTAACATGTTAAGGGTGTGTAGGCTACGTTCTATCAAATTTGGTATTAGCTTATTTAAGTTTGGGCATGATTATGCATGTAGAAGTATAGACCCAAATTTGAATAAATCTGAAAAATAATTGATGTTTTGTGAAAATATTTATCCAATTTCAAATTAATTTTTTTGAATATTTTATATTTAATTTTCTAAATTAAAATGTATTTAATATACAA
>KE505092.1:38321-48867 GCA_000441515.1 Elaeis oleifera
AGAGAGAGAGGGAGAGAGAGGGGTTGAGAATGCACAAGATGCCTTCTTAGCCTCCCTGTATTATTGAAGTGTAAGGGGCATGGAGCCCGAACTGGTGTGAACCAGATGGTTTGTGCTGGTACCGCTCTAAACCACCCGGTTTGGAGTGATTCTGCATGACATGTTGTCTTGTTATTATTCTTATAATGTTTTTGTACATGTTCATACGTGGATTATGTAATGCAGCTTGAGATATAGGCACCAGAATAGGGTGGGATTGACAATGAGATTAGAAGAGGAGATGCTAGAATGTTTTATTGCTCAGATTTTAAACTATTGCTGGATGTTGAATTAACAATGCATTGTGGAACAAGTTTGACATGGTACTTAAGCTAGCCATATTCTAAGACATTCAGCGAATATGCTGCGTCTCTTTTGTGGTGCCTTTCTAGTTGCATTTGTCACCTAATAATTATTTATAATTCCCTGCCCCAATGTGGAATGTGGCATTTAGCTGCTCATGTTTCATTACCAAATATAAAAACTAAAACAAGTCAGAAGGCTGTAAACATGGAACGCTATACTTCTCTCTTTACTTTGAGTAACCCAACACTGTTCCTGCTTTATCCATGGTTTCCTTGTTGTATGAATATCAATAATGATGTAAAATTTTAATGAAATGGAACCTCTTAACTAAAATAAATATTTTTTGTCTTTATAGAACATAAATATATAAACTGTCACTTGATTTATTTATTTATATGTTTTTGGTACAGTGTCAGTTGATTTATTAAAAAGCTAACATAGCTGCTTGTTTTGAGAGAATGAAGAGGGTCATTTGGTCATAGAATAATGATTAATATGAATTGTGATTGAATTGCTTTATACTGCATGGCATTACTTTTGGATCATTAATGATCAGACATTTGTGCTCACTGTTTAATTGAAAGTTCTTGATATCTGTTTTTCACCTTGTCTTTTTAATCCATCATGCTGTTTGTTAGGGATGAAGCACTTTTTGAATCATATGATTTTCTTTAAGTAAATTTGCAGACAAAGGTAATGCATTTTCTATGTTTGTAATTTGAGGTTTATAATATTTATATTCTCTTCTTTGTTTGAGGAGTGTATTAGCAAACAAGATCGGGAATAAGTGGGTCAAAATAGTGATATTATTATTATTATTTTTTATTATACGTTTTTCACCTTTAATCTTGTAGGGTTGGCACATGGCTGTATGCTTCATCGTGCTTCCAAAGTTAGTGGAAAATCTACTACCAAGGGCCCTTTCTTGAAAGCTTCAACTTTGATGAAGCCTACTGCAAGTCAATTGGCCAAGCAAAACCAACCATGTGAAGTGAAGAATGCCTGCTGGTGTGTCCCCTGGTGATATTTATGCCTCATATTTATAGTAGTTACTCTCTTTACATAATTCAAAACTGACTGTAATCATCATGTTCTTTGTATTGTTTTGAAACCTAAATTTTTATGATAACTTCTGTTGCTTCATTTTTGTTGTTTAAAAATTTTGGTGTTTTCCCCATAGTTTCAATTATCTTCTTGCATTTTCTCATGTTCATTGAATGTTGTATCTGATCAATTTTCTCCAACAATTCTTATATTGGTTGTTTTTGAGGACTATAATTTTATGTACATGATCTTCTTTCTCTGTCTATTTATCATAGGCATTTAATTATTTGTTGAAAGAAATTGTTGACTTAGGTTCCTTTCTCTTATCAGGTCTCATAAACCAGCAGCAGTCAAAAGTAACAGGAATTTTGAAGATTCAAGCAGTTATCTGCATCAAGCTGCCAAAAGGCAAAGACTAGAGAGAGGTCATTTATGCAAGGTGTTGCATTAATTTGTTCTCTAATAATGCATATATGCATGCGTACACTTGTTTTGAATCAGATTATAACATATTGTTACACCATGATATCAATAGCTTGCTGGTGCTGTACTGTTTATTAGTGTTATCATTGTTTAAGTATATGATATATTTGGATCTTTTATAATGTATAAGGATATGCATGTAAGTTTTAAGTTCAATTAGCTTATCTACTACAGTATCTAATCACAATCTCAACTTTTGAAGCCCATAAAGCTGTGACCTTTGCTTGTGATTTCATTTGGGTAATGTATGATATTTGAATTTCTTGATGACAAGTATTTTGGGAGTGGTAAGAGCATCATAGTTCATTGGACCAAGTTATCATGGCTTGAACGTAAGTAGCTGCCTGCGGAGAATTTAATAGATTAATTTGGTAGTATCATAGATGGACTAAAATCATGGAACACCTAAATGAAATGCATTACTCAGAGTCCTCGAATTGTAGTTGTGCTGGGCTTATGCTAGAAAGGGATGGAGACTTTAGAGGAATTATGTGGCTGATTTTGAAATAATTTGGAAGTCCAAATGGACCCAAGGTAAGCAGTAATTGCCTAATACTAGAAAAATAGCTGATAATAATTGATTTTGATAATTGAACTTTAGAAAAGATCCATTCTGATTTTTAGATCAAATAAATAAAATTGTTGAATGATGTGTTCTGAAAAAAGATCATGATCAAACAATGGAAAATTGTCAAATGCTGAAATTCTAATCAATGGACAAACATAGAGATCCACGATGCTAAAAAGAAATAAAACAGAGATGGTTCCTAAGAAAACTAAAACCATAATAGCATTGGTCTTATGGATATTCTTGTGGTCAAATGTATCAGTCCTGGTGCTTTACGTGCACTAAATGAAACTAAAATTTACACAGATATCTACAATTACATCAACATAACTTGCCTCTTCAACCTTTTAAATAAAGGACCTGATGTCCTTTCTTTCTCACCTCTTCAACTTTTCTCCTTTTCATTCTTTTCTTCCCCTACCATTCCTCCGTTTCATCCTTCCATTTCAATTTTCATCGCTCTTCCTTTCCCTCTCTTCTCTTTCCTTCCTAGACCCAACCAGCTTTCTCCCATAGAAAGTCAGTGTCCTTCCTTCATCATGCTTCTTCCATTCTTTTCCTGTTCCATTATATGGGATAGCCTGTTTGTATCATTTGTGCCGAGAAAGTTTTATTCTTCACCAGACATTTAGTTGCTACTGGAAATCCAATAAAGAAGAAGCAAAAAACTTCAATAAACTCCTTAGAACAATTTACCCCATGTAAATATTGTGGTACATCAACAATGTGTGAGATAGTTATCCCTATGCTATTGTAGTTTATGTTGTTGGTGAAAGTTTCTTTCTTTTTTTTTTTTTGGGTTGTTTAGCTATCTTCTGTTTCCTTGGTTTCCTGTCATTCTGCAATGAAAGTGGAGAGACTGCCTAGAGACATTAAGAAGTTAGATGGAAGTTGAGCGAGAGGAACTGGAATTACATCAAAAAAGGAAAATAGCTGCACTGACAAAGGATGATATAATTATGGATAATCAATGGTGAAGAATAATTTGTAAATCTCACAATGTATGTTTTTCAGCATTAATGGTTTGGTTGTCATTTCATATATTATACATTGTAAATAATGACAACCACCTCATTTTATCCACCACAAAATAATAAGTACCAGCCTAACATGCATAACAGCACAAGTACTTCATACGCATTCTATGACCAATCTAACACTTAAATGTAAATGTTTGACTTTATGATTCTCAGGACATGATTACTTGCTCAAGATTGCAAAAGATTATATTCTGAAGTGCTAGTGAAGAACAAGCTTGTATAGTCCTACAACCCACCAGCCACACCTGACCCACCCTTGACTGCTCCTCTCTCTCTATCTATTTTTGTGTGCATGGGCACTCATGTAGTGGGGAAGGGGCAAGGTTTATAAATCAGGAGACATCTGCCACTCAGTAGGCAACCATTACTGAAATGAATAAAGAATAAAATCTATTAATTGAAGAAAACCTATTTAAGGAATAAAAGGTGATTGAAAAATATCAGCAGATATGTATATATATCATATCTGCCATTATCTTGGAGTTTATCATTTTATATTGGCTGAGAGAACAGGGCCAGGAATTTTTCATATCTGTATTGGGGGTTGCCCAATACTGATGCATACCGAGATGTTGGTTGATATAATAGTCTTCTTACTTTTGTCTGATCCTACTCTAGCCTCTGGATAACCTTCAAATTGCATGTGCTTGAGAATATGTGCCAAAATCATCCCAAGACTGGTGAAGCCCATTTGGTTTGGCCACGTCCTGCACAAATGCAACAAGAAGTCCATAATCAATCCTTTTTCCCATGTCTATGAAATTGTAATGTCTAATAGTGGTGCTTTAGGAGGTATCTCTATGGTCTTTAGTAAATTGACTAAATTCTTTTTTCTTCTTTCATCTAAAGTACAGGTATAATTTTATTTCATTCTTGCTCACTTTTCTTTTGTGGAGAAGTGCAAGATTTGCTTTCTGCAGCTTATGTTCTTGACCAAATTTTCATATTCAATTGAAAATTTGTTCGTCGATGTGGTTTTGACTTTGTTCCATGCTCCATATAAGAATTGGTGAATATTGCTTGAGACTGTAATGTATATAATTAATTTGCTAGCTACCACTAAGATCATGTTTATTTTTCATCTTATGCAATGCAGATAGTTGGTGCAATGCCACAACTTGATTTGATTCACAAAGTTCCAAAAAAGGTAATCCTTCTTGTCAGCACAAATCTCTAGTCCTTGGGGTAAAAGGTAATCTCCTGCAGCATATATCTGAAATTTTATCCAAAGTTCTTTTTGGAGTTTTATATGAAATAAGGATAAATTTTTTTTGGAGTTTTATATGAAATACATAGAACACCTAAAGAATAATAAATAACCTTTTCATCTGAAGTTTTCTTCCTTGATTTAGTGTTTCGTTACTTCAAGGAGGAATAATCCTTCTTCATCCCAGGGTCATGCCTTTTCCTAGATTTTATCTAGTCTTGTCTTATTGATATCTGAACTCAAAATTATTTCAGTAGTTTTATATGAAGCTTGATTGCTATGATCCTTTCATGCATTTTGTTTTCCAGCTAATCATGGGATTTTTTTGAGCAATGCAGAAACTGGGCCTGCTGTTTGCAATACTGGGCTTCCTAGGTTGAAACTTACAATTCCAAAGAACCCAAACTGGAAACTGCACGAAGGGCTCTTAACTTTAGGGCTCAAAGAGTAAGGTAAACCTGCTTAACATGTATTCATGCAACTCACCAACAAAGGTGCAGAATTTTGTCTTGAAAACCATACAATCATCACATGCTATCGAGAATACAGGCCGAGCAATGCTAAACATTTACAAGAAGGGATGGTACCAACCACATCTGCCTTCAAAGAACGCCCTTTAAACCAAAAAGTTGGTAGTATAAATCCTTAAGCAGTTTGATAATAATGTGATTTAGATTCTCTGAACATGTAGGTCATGGTTATTCCTTTGGGTATGCAGATTCTTGAGGCTCCTTCAGTGTCCCTTGCTCAGAAGAGTACCCCACGGTTACCCAGTTTTAAAGTAGGTCTGCAAATTCTCTCATTCTGTCTAATGGATATAGGTCTACTGTGTGTCTTAGGGCTCCTTAAGGAATGAAGGAATATTCAAATTTCCAACAGCTGATTTTTATGTTCCTTTCTTGCTCCATTGTCTTTTAGGAGTTCAACTTGAAAACTCGCAACAAGACTACTCAACATTGCTCGGCTACATCATCATCAATGGTACAATGCAGCAACACTGATCATGCATCTCTAATGCATTATTATACCCTTATAAATTGCAGTCTTAGAAACACTTTTCCTATTCTAGTATTGAAGTCTGTGATTCAGTTAATAGATTTGTTTAGACAATTATGTAGCTTGCAAAATCTATTCTTCAATCTCAATATGTGATGCTTAATGTATAATACAGGTTTCAGACAGTCATATTCCTTCTGCAGTAAAGGGTAACTTGACAGGATCCAAAAGGACAGAACTTCAGGATTCTGGTGCTCCAAAGCTACCAAAGTAAGCCAAAAGTGGAGTCATGCCAATGTGCTTGAGTGTCTTCCTGTGAGCATTCGATTTTTTTCGAATTGTGTAGAATCACCATAATGGTTTCACTTCCTGCTTTTAATCTGGGAACCGTTGCCTCTTGCACTATCAATTCTGCTTGCTGTAATCTTAGGCAGATCTACATCTAAGCATAAACCATAAATTGATTCTTTTCCATTTATTTGTTGTTGGTTGCCAACTTATTACTTTATGCTTCACACTGAATGGGAGGGGAGAAAGGTGGAGACAATGAGTTTGTGTGATCATCAGAGTCTTCGAAGGAGGTTGATACTTGGAGAGTTAGATGAGAAAACTCACTTGAACTTCTCTGAGTGAATGAAGGGAAAGAGAAGTATGTATCTTACTTTCTTTCCCTAGCATAAGAACAGAAGTATATATCTAAAGTGAGCATGGCTAAGATGATTGGATTATAACAGATTAGTAGTCTTTAATGTGCCTATACAGATCTAATGCAAGTATTGTTCACTCCTATATCAACAAATTTGTTTACTGTTCTAGGGTCAGTGTCCTATCATCTACCAGTGAATGAAACTCAGATCATTCAGTGCAAGTGCAGCCAGTTATCAAGGGAGAGAAAGCATCAGATGATGTTAATTGATATCATATTATATAAGTATACATTAGGATATTCACTGCCATGATGATGGTTTGACCCTTAACTGGATTTAATAGTCGGTACAAAGCCAATCACAAAACACCAAATAAACCCTTCAATAAAGCATGTAAAAGTCGGGATAAACCTAAAAATTCAGATAGAATGTTTAAATCGCAACACTTCCCCTAAGATGATTCTTTTTGTTTCCTCATCATGTTACTAGGGCAAATGTGTGGTCGTTCAAGCAAGTGTATCTCATATGTTTGTTCATTGAAAGCGAAAAAGAAAAAGCTTTTACCTCAAATGGAAATTGTCGATTGATCAAAGATTTGTCTTAAAAAAGTACTTTTGGTTTATACTCCTGATTTTTTGTTTTGGTTCCATTTCACCTATTAGTGATGATGAGAAGGCAAAGGACAGCAGAAACATGTCTTGCATATTCAAAGCTAGACCGCTGAGTAAGAAGGTAACTTTGGTAATTACTGTTTAAAGCCATTACTTATTTTCTACTTCAAGTTCATTGGAAATTTGAGCCATGTTGAGTGTTTTTAGTGGCATGATGTTGTAGCATCCATCCATTAAAATTTTATTTTTCTCTATGAGCTAACAGAAAGGTTCTAGGCTTCTGCTATATTTATGTCTTTATGCCTACATGGATAAGAAAAATTCAGGGGAAAACATGTCTCTCATCATGTGAAGGCTCTTATGCAGTGTCTTCGTTGTGCATCTAAGATCACATCTTTAACTTTTTGGATAGATTTTTGCTTACAAAGGAGGTTTTGGCATCTTCCAAAGTACCAAGCAGGAAATAACAGTACCTAAGGTTTTAAATGTTTTGACATTAAATGGTCTAAGGAACAACTGTAATTTCTGTTTGTTTGGACATATATTTATCCTTTTTTACTTCTTTGTAGGACTTCAACTTGTCAACCACCAAAAGTTGTCAGCAGACTGCATTGACGGAACTTTTCAACATGGTAGATTTAAACACCATAATTTATGATTTTACTGTAAAAAAATTTGGGTCACAATGAAGTCATTTGTCATCCTTGAGTATAATTATTGATGATCCAGAACTTTTTTTTGGCACAATCACGTTATAGGATATTTAAATCTTGTGGTAGAATGATATTTGTGTATGTATCCTTTTGCTTATTTGTTCCAATGCTAGCTCTCTTTAGCTTCGGAAGAACAGAAGACTACTGCTTCTCAGACAAGGTGTCAACTGCCCACTCATGTGGCTGCTGAGGTTTCCATTTTTCTCCTTCAGTTAATATTATTTTTTCACTTCTTTTCAAATGTATTCACTAGTTCTTGCAACGTTGCCAGGTTTTGAAAGAGAATTCAAGCACTACTGTACAAAATAAAAATGGTAAGCTACTTTATAAGGGGAACCAGTGCACTCTTTGTCACTTGTGATTGCCTTTAGTTCTTTTTGGAGGTGAACACATTTTCTTAACATTTTTTTGCATCATATGTTCTTTGGCATAAATATTATCTCTTATTTGCAGAGGATTCATGTGGCCAAGTAAAATTGCAAATACTTGGAGAAGGTAGATTACATTTGAATATGACAATGAGATATGACTTTAAATCATAGTCATATGTGTTCAGGTAAATACCCATCTATTGTAACCTGTCCTCATATGCCTTCCTTGCAGCTCCAACATTTTCCATTTTCCTCTAGTTCTTTTTAATTGTTATATTTCCTGACACTCATGAGAATTAGCATCTATTCGAGAATCCTAGACGGCTAAGAGTATATACTTCGCTTGTTCCCCATTCTCATGGGAGTCATTGTGTTCATGTTTGAGTAATTGTCTTCATGTTTCAAGTAAATCCTTGCTTGTTATCTTTCAATGCACCATACAGGGGGTGGTACTGCAAGGGTTTACTTAAAACGTCTTGTATTATTTTCTTGGGTGCTCAGACATATTTGTTGCAGTTCATAGTTCAGCCATGTCAGTTTTTTCCTAGATATTTTTGATATTTAAGTTTCCACCTCTGTACTTGGGACAATCTTGAACTGTGCAACTCCAAGCTGAATTTTATGGCTTAATTAAAGGGAGACACAGCTGCAAACAAACGTGTTTCACTTGTTACCTTATTATCTATAGACTTCTATTAGCTAGCTACTGCAGGCTTGTTACGTTCACACAATCTTAGTCAGTATTCCTTTATTGTTTTCATTAGCAGCTGTGAATTACCACTGTAGTAGACAGACAGCCAAAACTAATTTTCTGTTTGTAAATTGCTACAGGTGCCTATTTATGTTGATTGGGAAGGACTTTCTTTTGGATGGTACAGTGTCATTTTTTTAGCCATCTTTCATGATGATCAAGTGACAGGAATTGTTCAAGAAGATATAGATCAATTTTCTCTTCTAAACAGGTGGTATATGGCAGTTTGCATTCATGGAGCAAACAGCTTGCATCACTAGTGCGCCATAGATCTTAGCTTAGGCTGTCTCATCAGTTCTCTGTAAGTTGAGGGATTGCTGCTAGGACGTGAAAATTACCATCCAGCAATTAGAGGTGCTGGAGATTTAAAGATGTATTGTTACTGTAAAGTTGAGCTGTGAGCAATTAATGGCTCAATAAAAATGACAGTCCAGAATTGTACAGCCTTACACATGAGTATAATTTTTTTAAAAATTAATAAATCTAAGTATGCAGAAATCATTTACATGAAAAAATACTATGCATAGATTGCACAAGAAATATCTTATGTTACAGTTTTACACTTGAAATTGTAAGGTATGTCTGTTACTCAAAATTGTACCAAGATGTAATTTTTATATATTATAATATTTGCTATACAATTTCATCTGTGATTTTTTTGCTGCTACTATTGCTGAAATTTGAGCAAGCTTTCTAGTCTGAAGCTTTATTATGATTAAAATTAATTAATGGTTCAAAGAGCAATGGTGAACTAGGCACTATTCTGGTGCTTTCTCTCCTCCAAATGGAAATGGTTTTGGATTAAAGTTCGGAGTGTTTCCAGTGTTTTGAACCTAGGTGATTTCTAAATCTGATGGATATGTAGGGTTCTCCCTTCCCTCTAAGTGGAGATGGTTTTGGGTTCAAAATTCGGAAAGTGTTTTCAGAGTTTTCTACTTAAATTATTTTTAGATTCGATGGATATGTAGGGTTCTCTCTCTTATACAAAATAAAATGGGAGGGGTTAGTGGTTCAATTGTTCATGTAGTGTATTTGGAAGGATGGATGACGTGGTAGGTCTTATGGCGCTAAAGAGCAACTTTGGAATAGCCAATTAGTACATAATGGTAGTCGGGATGGTTGGGTGGTTGGAAGAATACCTAGAGCTGGTCTAGGTTAATATATAAGTGGAGGAGAAAGGATGAAGGTCTAGGATTTTAGTGTGAATTTTGGCAATCTTTCTTAGGTTTCTAATTTCCTTAATTTCTTCCATGATTTATGGTTGGAATGAGGGTATTTATAAAGAGCGGTGGTCAAAGAAGTAGGATTTATAGAGAGATAGAAAATCTCTAAATCTAAGGGTTGATATTATGTGCTAGATGATTTATTCTATTAACCAAGATGTGAGAGAGAGGATTAGTGATGTGTCTAGGTTTGAGGGCAAGAATTGAGCATAAGTATGTTCCTTGTAGTTTTGAGAGTTCAAGGTCTATGATAGAAGATCTTAGTTTGAGAGCTAAGAATAAGGCTCTTTAAATTCAGTAGTTAAGATTAATAAGAGGAGATTTTCATTTACTAACAAGACAAAAGGGATTAAGAAGTATGGCTAGAATTTAAGGAGGATATGTTTTTAGATTATGTTTTTTTGGTATGGTCAAGATGAAGTGAAAGGATAAAGAGAAGAGATAAAAGAGAGATTAATTTCCAAGGATGAAAGGAGGAGGCGTGGAAGGATAAGATTTATGAGAAGTGAAAAGTGATTTAGTGGATGAGGATGAAGTGGCATAGATT
>KE505092.1:54943-76543 GCA_000441515.1 Elaeis oleifera
ATGGATTTTAATAATTATGATGGATTGGCTTCGTGTTATCCAGGCGTGGAAGGATAAGATTTATGAGAAGTGAAAAGTGATTTAGTGGATGAGGATGAAGTGGCATAGATATGATCTAGAGTAGATCTAAGTAGAGTCTTAAGGCTTAAATTGATCATTCAGGAGCAATGTGAGGGTGAGACAGACACCAACATCAAATCAATGCATGTCATGGATTTGGTATAAAGGAATAAGGAGTTTGTAATGGAGAGTTATCTTCACCGGCCGTATTTGAAGTTGGGATCCAGTGCAAGAGTGGTTGTATGGGAGAGTGGCACCTAAGGGGACACATGGCTTATGGAGAGAGGGTGAGGAACTAAGTTATTGAAAATTATGACAAAAATAATTTGTAGGAAACTAGAGTGTCACTTGATCCATGTAAAGATATGAGTGGTCTCAAGACAAATGTTGATGGAGGCTGAATAGGTAGTTATGGCAAGATGAATACCCCATATGTTGGAATATCTTTATGTTGTGCACCTATAATAAAGAAAGGGGTTGAGGATATTAAGGGTAATTTGGTGTAGCTATGAAATTAATTTTAGCATAAGTCTATATTATGTTTGATCCAATTTAGATGCAAATGTATGTTTTAGGTCTTCGGTGTTCATGTATCATGTTTGGCATCAGGGTTAGGTTTTTTGGACTTGGATTAGGCGAGGGTCTGCAAAATAGGAGTAGGATCAAATTGAATTATGTATGATCAGATAAGATTTGGTGGGATAGGATATTTAGGCTTAGGTTGGATTGAGCAGGATCAACAATGGTCAGATTAGGTAGGACGAGTCAGATACGATATGATTAGACATAATCGAGTAAGATTGTATGGCAAGGTTTAGATTGGATTGGGTAAAATTGGGTAATAATCAAGTCGCTGGATGCAATCAAGCATGGAAGTTATTTACCTTGCTACATTTACAGTATGCCCTTGATAGAGCTCAGAAGTGAGGGAAAAACGCAAAGTCATGGAGTGGATGAATGCCTAAGCAAAGAATGACGGCACTTGGTTGAAGAGGTTGTGGAAGCGGCAATCACTTATGTTAGGTTGTCTTGATTGTCATATTTTGAAAAGTGCATGGTACCATGATGTGAATACTGATGCAAATATATATTGTGTTCAAAGGTATCTGTATTACCTTGTATGATAGCCAAAGCACCTTTGGTCAATGTTATATATGTACACTCCGTTAAATTGCACCAAGACTATGGTGAGCACTAATATTTTGTCTGCATTGGCCTAGAGCTTGACTTGCGGGATAAGAAGATTGTTGGCAATTACTGTATAGCCAATCCCAGAGGGATGCTCATTGATATTTAGCAAGGGTTCCCTATGACTTGGAACTTGCTCCTCCAGTAGCTGGCTTGGCTTCAATCATTTGGTATGGAGCTTGCTCCTCCAGTGCAGGCTACTTTAGCTTTTACTCCATAATGCATGTTGCATTTCAAATCAATCGAAGCAGAGATTCCCCATTAATACTTGACCGCGTCACAAAATATTGATGGGCTAAAATAAGAAAACTTCTGGTTTAAACCATATTTTCAGTTTAGACTCTGTTCTCTATATGTGATATAGCCTTTGCATGTCCCTGATCTATGTGGGTTGGTGTGGGTTATGTACACTTTCATAGCCAGGTTATATAGAACAAAAGTAGCTTGCATTTAGTAGCTGCTGGGATATGCATGAATTATATTGAACTAGCTAGATAAGCACGCTCAACATGGTGTCTGCCACCCAGCCTGGAGAGAGAGCTCCGGTGTCTGGGTGTGTATGTAGATCCTGCCAAGACAACCAGATTGAGTAATTCCAGCTACTCCACCAACTCTTCTTGTCTTCACTAACTTCCCATATACCAGCTCTCCGTTTATCCAAGCAATTTGCCATCCCCATCCCATACACTCCACCACATCACATAAATGTTGGCCTCAGGACCACCTCGCAGAGCCGAGTGGACCCGCAGGAAGCCATCTCAGAGGCATGGGAAGAGACTTCTCTGCCCAACAACTTTAAATGGGTTTATTCATGGGTATTCAAGGCACTCACGAGATAGTACGCACATTCAAACACTACACCTAACATAACACAACAGACGCCAAATAGCTGCTTCAAGTTTCCAAGGCGATCATCTGAGATCTTAACAAGTTTAAAGTTCAGACCCCATCCTCATGAAGGATGTATGTGTTTCCACAGTTACCACCAAAACAACAAAAATGCACTGGGACCATCTTTTCCCTTCAGTGACAAAAACTTTCATCCACTGTCAAAGAGTATTCTTCGATATGACCTCGCCAAATCTTAGAAACCACTGCCCATCTGATGAGCTGTTGTCATCGTGGTTCCCTTTAATCTTTACATCTGGACCAGCAGCTAGATAGTGTGTGTAGTCCATTGGCTTTTGTGGCACCAAGCCAGGCTTCAAGCTCGGCACAGGCAGCAAGAACCAGCACTCGGGCGACCTCATGCATGGTAGGCCTATCGGATGGATGCCTCTTTGTGCACAGCAATGCGAGCTGGAATGCCTTTTTGACAAGCCCCATATCCATGCAGGTGACCGACACTTCCGAATCCACCGCCTCCATCACTGTGTTGTCATCTGCCTTTGAGAGTATCTGAATGTCAGAAACAGCAAATAAATGAGTAGCTTCTTAGATCAATGGCACTGTTATCTAATTAAAACAATATGAAGATGGTTCAGGTGTAAATCTGGATAATTGACCAGTTGGTGCAAGTTAGAATCATTATCAACAGCCTTCTTCCCAGTGAGTAGCTCCAAAAGAACAATGCCGAAGCTATAAACATCAGATTTCTCATTCAGCCTGGAGGTGCGAGCATACTCCGGATCAATGTAGCCAATAGTGCCCAGCACATATGTTGATGCATGAGTTTTGGCAGCTGGGATGCATTTGGCTATGCCAAAATCTGAGAGGTGTGCCTCAAAGTTCTCATCAAGAAGGATGTTGGAGGACTTCACATCTCGATGAATGATTCTGGGGTTACAGTCATGGTGAAGATAGGCTAGGCCCTGGGCAGCACCAACTGCTATTTTAAGACGTGTGTCCCAGTCAAGCTTAACTTTTTCGATGGGCCTGAATAAACAAAAGTAATTAATGATGTATAAAGCATGAAAGCAGATGAGAATAATAAGGAAACTAGATGTCCAAACCATGGAGAAGATCCCATAATGAGCCATTTTCCATGTAATCATAGAACAGAAGGTTTCCATGTGGGGAAAGTGAGTAGCCATGCAAGCTGACAAGATTTCTGTGTCTTATGCTTCCAATGGTTTCCAGTTCAGTCTCGAATTCATGAAGATTATGAGGATACTGACTGTAAAGCCGCTTAATGGCAATAGGCTTAGAATTCTTGAGTACACATTTATAGACCGTGCTTGAAGCACCATAGCCTATAATATATTTCTCACTCAAATTTTCTGTGATCCTCATAATATCTTCATATGTATGGATTGCCATGTCCATTCTGAGGACTACAAGTTTTGGAGGACCTGAACAAAGAATTCTTTGGTAAATGACGAATGTTGCATAAAAAATAAGTGTATACTTACAACACTGACAAACTAGAGAGAGAGAGAAGATACATGCCTTGCACAGTTCGGTTTGATCCTTTAATGAACTGCTTTGGTTGACTAGACTTGTATATTGCCACTAACATCATCGATAGCAGTGTAACGCAGCCTAGTGTAATGCAGACAACAGCAGCTCGAGAAATAGTGACTGCAGAAAAACATTGAGTAAAATAATCAATGGGAAGTGATGCAAAAGATGATAATATTAGATTTGCATTGAGCAAACCTTTCGATCCATGAAGATCTTGTCCACAAGAGGATCCCAACCAGTTTCCACACAACATTGGATTTCCTAGGAAACTGAATGCAGATAAGATTAATATTCTGGAAAATCATAATTGCGATGAAAAGAGAGAACTTTGATTTTTTCTCTCTTTTTTTGGTTATAGAGAAGAGCACTAATTATTTGGATACCTTTCTTGAGGAAACCTTGAAAAGTTCTTGGAGAGAGGAACATCTCCAGAGAAGTTATTAAATGAAAGATTCCTGAATACAGATCAAATGCTCAATCATGCAAGTAAATTCTTTTCACAGCCTTTGTAGCAAAGAGAACAAGGATGATAAACTTACAAGGAGGATAGGCTGAAGCAATTGGTCAATTGAACAGGTATCTCACCATATAGATCATTGTTGTTTAGAATCCTGAAGGCACATTGACAGGGTATAAATATTCGACTGGAGGACAGCAAGTGCTTCACAGGAATAAAAATAAAGAAGACAAAAAATGGATTTGGACTTACAAAGTATCAATTGTCTGCAACTGTCCCAGTTCTTCAGGAATTGGACCAGACAGCTTGTTGTAAGATATATCACTACAGAAGTTTGAATTCATTTAAGCGACTAAGAAACAACATTTCATATATACTGCCATTAATGAATAATCAGAAGATAAACAATAATAACTGTGCGAAGACATGACTTCGTACTTACATGGTTTGAACACTACGCAGATTCCCAAATTCAGCTGGGAGGGCCCATTGAGATTATTTCTACTTAGGTTCCTGCAGTTTTGAGGTAGCAATAAGAAGAATGAGACTGAGTACAAGGACTATTTCAAGAACACTATTAAGCTGAAATCTGAAACCACATAGAAAACATGTTACAAATTAGAGAAACAGTCTAGTCTGACTTACAGCTCAAGAAGGTGCTCCAGATCCCCAATAGAATCAGGAATGGGACCAGAAAAATGATTGTTCGAGAGATCCCTATAGTAAGAAGAAGAGGAAAGAAGGGGGAAATGAACATTCTTAAGATAGAAAATTTTAACAAACAATTCAGACATCAGAAAAGCAGTAATCCCTTACAGGGTATCAAGATTGATAATTCGGCCTAATTCCCAGGGAACTTTGCCCTTAAAGTTGTTTGATGAGAAGTTCCTGCAATTTTGACAGAATTAAGATCATAAAACTGCCAAGCATTTGAAGCTTCATAAAGTAGGTGGTGGGTTGTACAGGGTGGTTCATAAATCAGCTCAGGATATTATCTCAAAATATACTAATACCAAATGCTTGTGTGTTTGAGCTTATTGTTGAAACAGCAGCTCGAATAGTGTTCATTGTGATTAAGTGTAAAGAGTATTTTCTTTAATGGGGAAGTTTCATAGATGGAACTCACAGATAGGTCAGGCTCTCTAACTTCTGGAACTGCAATGGGATAGAACCATTCAACCTATTACCATGCACATTACTAGAAAACACCAAGAAATTAACACAAATCCAATACCCAAACATTACAAAATAAATAATTCAATCCACCGAAAAAAACTCACAATTTATTCAATGCAGTGCACAAGCTGATATTCTGGGGAATAGGACCCTCGAGGTTGTTATTGGCAAGATTCCTGTCACAGAGATACAGAGATTGGTAAATACCTGACCATGTACAGATATAGTCTCCAAAAGCACTTAAAGGATTTTAAATGACTCATAATGCGACAAATACTCACAATTCAAACAGCTCTTCAAGTTTTCCAAGCTCAGCTGGAATAGTACCTACTAGCTTGTTGTCATTTAGTTGCCTGTACAGTTGATAAGATTAGCTAGCATACACAAAATACAGAATTCACAACACAGGAAAAGGCCCTCACAGATAGCTAAGTTTGTCATGTTTCCCAACTCTGGAGGGATTGGTCCAGTAAGCTTGTTTCCATGTAAGTATCTGGGAGACAACATGAAAAGGAGTTTACAAGACAGCATGGTAAGCTTTGTATACATAAATCATGAGCAACAGGTCAAAACTCACAGCTTGCCCGTGTAGGACAGATTGCCAAGTATCGGAGGAATGGTTCCAACCAGTTCATTTTCACTTAAATCCCTGAAAATAAAAGCAGATAACACACGTCATGGTGACTGCACTCAAAAACAAATCTGCAACACAAAAGCTTTGCATATGAAGCACATCAGCAACCATTAGGTTGCTAAATGCGATGAATGATCTTGACATAGCTCATAACAAGTCTCCAAAAAGGATTAAGAGGTACTTGAAATCTCATAAAGAACAGGGGAGGGAGCAAGTCTGGAACTTGTAGCATGACAAACACTTTGCCAATGGTTATGCAACATACCAAGCAGAAACAAACTGTTGTTTATTGATTAGAACGTCACTGATTCAATTCTACAAGAGCAACAAATATAACAGCTTGCAGCTAACATGTATCTGCTTATACACTGTCAAAGACAACTAGTCGATATTCTTTTCTTACAGGTTAGGCTTTCTAGACTATCTATATTAACAGAATACTGATTTAGAAAGGAAAAGTCACTCGGTATCAAACATCAGCAATCAAATGATTCTTCATACACCAAACAAATAAATGGTGGAGAAGATGCATAAAGGATATAGAACATATGAATAGTTATGATGACGGTGCTGTTATTAAGATGGTTAAAAACACTTGCATGAAATTTATAGAACGTACAATATTTATGATGATGGCGAGGTTTCTTTCTAGAGTGCCCCAAGAAAGTCTCTAGAAAAAATTGATTTATTCGTGAAGTCGTTTAGGAATTTACATGGGCATACCTACAACTTCAACACCACCTACATGGCATAAGGGTGTTATGTGTGAATGCCAACTTACTGTTTATATGAACATTCTATAGTTAGTAGTGTCCAAGTAATACATGTTATATGCAATGTTTGTGAGTGCATGTGTGTGCTTTTGTATGCATGCATCAGGCAATTAAGATATTAATTTATTAACTTTAAGCTCAAGCTAAGTGGTATTGACATGTCAGACAATTAGAAAGTAAATGCTATAGTGATTCATTTGTAACATTTAATAATGTGCAGGAGGATTTAGAGATATGTTGGTCAGTAATATCACAAGCAATATGGCACAGAAAGACTCATTAAGGCAGCAAAAGAAACACAATATGGAAAATGAATTAGGAAAGAAAAAGTAATGTGTGCTTACAATACTGCAAGAGCTTGCATGAGGCCGATCACCTCTGGAATCTTCCCTGTGAGTCTATTTCCTTGAAGGGACCTTCGATCAGAATATAGAAAATAAATTGATGAGTAATTAGTGCCAAAATTATCACAATTCATAAGAAAATGAGTACAATGATGATAGACTCTGAATCATGGAAAATTCTCAATTTTTTCAGCTTTTTTCATACATCAAATGAATCTCCAAAATATGATAGGAAAATCAAATTAACCAAGAATTCTTCAATCATTCACATCTTTTATTTTATTTATTCATGATTCATTCGCAAATATTTCAAGAATCACTTAAACTTATTACCCAATGGTGTTCTGTGCTGCCAATAACTGTAGTGTATTTGCTATGTTACCTTTTGCCATGCATTTCGCTTCCATGCTTGTTTTCAGATGAATAAAATATAGATATGTAAATTGTTTGGCACTCTTTAGTTCTGTTAATACTTCTAGTATTAATGTATTATATATCCAAATTCTATCCAGATTCCTGGTGAGTTCTTTAGATATTTAAGAATTTTGGATCTTGTTTTCAGCCAAATTGCTCCCAAAAACTGCACTTGTGACTGTAGATAAGAGAACAAATTAATCCGATATCTGTTGGATACAGCAAACTTTCTCATCCATTGCAGTGTAAGAAATTGTGAAAAGAAAAGGCAAGAGAAGCAGATAAATAGCACAGTTTTATTATACACAATTATGCACTCAATAGAGGGGGGATGTCAACATCCATAGCTTTAGCAGCTATTGACACAATTCTCCATGCAAGAAGTCATAATATTAACCCTATAACACCTTTCACGTGAATAGAAACAGCGCAGTAAATGAGCATTTAAAGCCCATTCTATAAAATGAAAATGCCAACAAGAAACAACCAGTTCTCTTTTTTATCTAACTAATAAAAGTGCATCCAAATGCCAGGAGAATACTTACAGTGTAGCCACTTGCAGGAACCAATATTGTAAGGAATCTCTCCAGTGATTTGATTGTATGATATATCCCTGTCATTCAGGATCAAGATTAAATAACAATTCCATTCTTTATAATACGAAGCAAATTTACAGTAGAATTAGCATACAAGATCTCAAAACTGGTGCAGTTTCCTATGCTATCTGGAATGGTTCCAGTGAGGTTATTGCCCCTCACATCACTGCATTAAAGATGCAAATATGAATCCATATGACGAGAAGGTTAACAAATTGAGGAATCAAAATCATCAACAAGAACAAATGGATCGAGGGAAAAATCACATACAAATACCACAGGCCGGTCAATTGGCACATGTCGGGCGATAAAGTTCCAGAGAGCAAATTACCACGTAAGCCTCTACAAGAAACACCAGCATCTTAATCAGTAGCAGAAAATGGTTCTTATGGAAACCTTTTAGTTATAGAGGATTGTAAGTGCTCACAGGTACTGCAGCACTTCATTCCAGTAAATAAGCCGAGGTATGTCTCCAGTAAGCTGGTTCTGGGCTAAGTCGCTGTCCAGAAGAAGAATCACTAACCACATTAGCAGCCAAGTCCCAGAACTTCACTTAATGTCGAAAGATTGTGTCAAAGAAACAGAAGATATAAACCATACACAAGAAAAAAGATAATGAAATCACCAGGATAGTCTGAAGTCCAACCCTTTAAAAAAAAAAAACAATAAAGCAAATCAAAACAATACAATAATACTCACAGAGTTTTGAGGCTTGGGATTTGGGACAATGTTGAAGGAATTGGGCCTATCAGCTGGTTGTTCTTCAGGTTCCTGCATTCAAATATCATTAGCTAAACAAAGGACTCCTATTTTCTTCAAAAAACACAGCAAACAGAGATAAAATTATTCCCAGCGGTCAGCTTACAATTCCTCGAGCTGCTTCAGCTTGGATATCGAAAAGGGAATATCCCCATAGAGTGCATTCCCAGATAAATCCCTATAAATTTGCCACACAATATTTACAACAAACAATAGTTAAACTAAAAACAACAAATGAAAGGACTAGTTTCTAGCAGTACAGATGTCTTAAAGAACACAGTCCCCAATCTCGTCCGGGATTTGCCCTGTGAGCTTGTTCCCCTTCAAATCACTGCGCCCACCAACAAATAAATAAGATTTAGGTACACATTAAAAAAGGGTCAAGTAATATTAAAATAGAAAGCAGGGGTTTAAAGTGAATAAAAGAAGATATACATGGATTGCAAGCTTTTCAGCTCCCCAACCGCGGGCGAGATCTCCCCTCCCAGGTTTAGATTCGATAAGTTCCTTCACCCCAAACCCCCAAACAAAAAATATTAACAAATAAGGACAACAGAAGAAAAGAGAATTAAGCCATGGCGAAGAATATGAGAGAGGGGGAAAGGGATACAGGGAAACGACGGCGGAGGTGAGGTTGTCGCAGACGACGCCTCTCCATGCGCAGTGGTCGTCGCTGCTGCGGTTGGCGTCGCCGCCGGCTGCGACGGGGTTCCAGTCCAGTAGCACGTTGGCCACGTTGCTGAACGACGCCTTCAGCGGCATCAAAGCCCTCCCTGAAGCCACCACCAAAACTAGCCGTTAAGTTGTTTTTTCTTTTCCAGAAAAAAAAAAAAAGACGGAAAAGAGAACTAACGAAGACCTTCATCTGAGAACGAGGAAACGGCCGGGAAGAAGGCCAACAGAACGCCATTGAAACCAAGAAGCGTAGCATCTCCTTCCTCCTCTCTTCCATTGCCATTCCAAGCTCAAGACAACGCCAGAGATCACAGAGAGAGAACGAGCATCGTAGCGCTCTACATTCTCAACTCAATGAGGAGAAGGGGAGGAGACATAAAGGAGGGGGATGGGAAATTGCCGAAACGGGAAAGGCGCAGCGAGGCTAACGCCGTACTCGAGGGTGGGAGCACCAAAATGGCGGTGGCGACAGCGACGTGACTGTTCGTTTCACAGTGGGGGAGGTCACTACACCCACTCTCTCTCTCTAGCTCTGGACCAAGGCCAGGGTACGGCTGGTCCCAGACGGCCTCCATTATATCTTTGCAGTCCCTACTAACCTACTACTAGTGCTAGTATCAGCATCTATACTTTCTATTGTTTTGTTGGCAATAAAGAACTTTTTTAGGGACACAAATCCTCTGTAAAATAAAAGTTTGTAGTTTCGTTTATTAATTTTGTAGAAGATTACCATGATTTGGAGCCTTCAGTGCAGGCGGGGTGGCAGCTTTGGGAAGCACAGTGTCCACGAACAAAGCACAGAACCGGAAAAGCTTTGGTTGAAACTGCCGTGAGGAAGAGCATCGCATGGAGTAGGTAAATAATGGGGCACTGTGGCTGGAGCACCCAAATGTACATAGGTCTCTTTTGGTGGAATGATCTCCCGGATAAAATAAGTATTCTGGGTCGATGGTAAGAATTAGACAGCTGCTGACTGCACAGGGGGACTCGCGGGGAGTATGGGCAGTAGCATCCCAGTAATGTCGAGTCTCTCACGTGATATGCTAATGACGAGTTTGATTTTAGAAAAAAATTATCATCTAACAGCACTAGTAGCCTAATATGGTAAGTATTCATGCTTTCTACGGTGCTGTGGACTATGATTGTAACTGCACCAGGACATGGAGCACCTTTGGAAGGGGAAAGAATGTAACTGCACCAGCTTGTGTTAGTGGGTGCATTGGATTTTCTTTAATGCATTGATCCGCCAATATATGATTGAAGCGTGAGTAGACATAAAAGTTAAGTCAACATACGAGTCGGTCTCTTGAAGATCCAAGTTATGAAAACGTGAATGCGACATATTTCCTGCATCTCTGTTATATCCTGGATTAATTGTATTTATAATAATACAAACAAATGAAGATCAATAATCCATCCAAAAAAATATTATTAAATATACATAATTATGAAATTTATAAAGATAATGATATAAAATGACAAATGTTCTTCAATACAACCCATGCTTTAGAGTCTATTTGAATGACTGATCCTAAAATTTCATATAAATTATGGGTTTGAATCAATACAACTATTTAATAAAGCTGAGCTAGGCTTGATAAATACCCAGATAATTATTATAGTGGACCGGCCCGGTCCTAGCAGGTCTTTTCTCTCCATGGGATCCGAAATAGTTCTTTGGGCATTTTTAGAGGCAAGCCTACCCCAATCTTATTTAGATGGTTACATTGGATCAAACTCATAATCCCTATGAGATTTTGGATCTAACCATCTAAATGGACATCATGACGAGATAACTTTTTTTATCAATAAGATAAGTTTTATAAAATATTTATCTTTTTTTTGATAAAAATGAATATATTCATATAAATCTAGTATGAATGCATCCCAAAGAGTCAAAAATAAAATATTCTTAAAAGGCCAAAGAATCAACCTCCGATCAGTCCATAAAATATCGTCGGAGTGCTCCACGATAAACGTCGCAATCCAATCAGCTGCACTGTTGGCCTCCCAAAAAATGTGCCGGATAGAGAGACCCCTACATCCAACTAGTAGAATAGAAATGTCCCATAAGATATGATGAGAGATAACTCCTTGCATACTTTCTTGTATCCATGACACCATTGTGGTTGAATCATCCTCAATAACAATATGATCCGTGCATAGATTCCTTGAGCATACACAATCCCAGCTCAAGAAGCTTGAAGCTCCGCATCTAGAACTGAAAGATCAAAAAACTGGCATCCTTTCGCAGCAATCAAGCTGGAAGCAGGCATGCGAATTACAAAATCCTCATCTCCAAGCCTGCCACGAACACTACTATCAAATTAACTTTAAGGTACCTCGATGAAAGGGCTTCTAAGTGATAAACACCTTTCAGATCACTCCAAGAGCAGGGTGGGAGTCTCGGATCACCGAAGAACTCAAGATAACATCAATCATCTCTGATGCAAAGGTGGTAGCTCTCTCCAAAACAAACGGCACCGACATCCTTCTGGATTCAAAACCAGCTTATTCCTCGTCAGCCAGATATGTTGGATAATCTATGCAGCATTGATAACTGCACCATGGGATAGAACATCCCCAGCTCTCGACCTCAGTAGGTCTGAAAAGGCCCTAATAGAATCATCAAACTGAACAGCTCGATGGTGAAGACCAACCATCCTCCAGATATGTCTGGCCCGAGGACACTAAAAGAGGGAATGTGCCAACATCTCCTCCTCCCTAGCATAGTAGGGGCACTCTGGTTGGATATCCAGGCCTCTCTCATGCAAAAAAATTTGGTTGGAAGATGTCTCCAAGCTACCTTCTACAAAAAGAGACTAACTCTCAGGTGTACTCCTAGCTTCTAAATCCATCCACTATCCAAATGCCTGGTCGACTTCTGATGGTATAATTGATAGAGATCAGTTGTCACAGACCTCAGAATGTAGGATGATTTTCAAACTCTAACATCCGAACTATGGTGAAGAGGGGTCGCCTGCCTCAGTACTCGCGGCCCATTTGTTCTCCAAAAAGACTAATCGCCATATCAGACTTCCAACCCCGACCATCGGTGTGGAGAAGATCGCAAACCCTCATAATTTTGGGCACCTGCATACTAATATATGTCGGCCAATGAACCAATGTGATGTCGGCTATCCATGCATCAAGCAGAATAGTCACAGAATGACCATCACCTACTAACCATCCAGTCCGAGGGATCACATCAGGGCACACGCATAGATCTCCTTCCACATAACTAAAGCACGTCGACTAATCTGAAGCTCGTCAATAGTCAGCCAAATATCGTACCTCGCCCACATCATCATGCTCCACATCAACACAAGGCCAAATAAAGCCTGGTAGCATGTCGAAAAATCAATACCTTCCATCTCGTAATCAAGGATTAATGCCTAGACCAGCCTCCTGTATCGATTGGCAGACCATATCCCATGCTAGTAGGTGTACACCACTACCCCTTCGGGCTGCAAACCCCATAAGCAGTGCCAAAACTGCTGCTTAAGCTTGCCAATAAAGGTTTTGGGCAAAATAGGGTTTGAGAGTAAGTAGATAGACATAGAAATAAGAACAGACCTCATCAAGGTGATTGTATCCATCATTGAGAGAGCTCGAGACTGCCATCCTTCCAGACACTCCTAAACTTTCTGCTCCATTCCAATACAGTCCGCCATCCTGAACCTGTGATCAGAGATAGAAAACTTCAGATACTAAAGAGCCCCACTGTGCTCGACTATATCTAATCGGTCTCGAATCAAGTGCCGCAGTTGTGCCGGTGTCTTTGGACTAAAGAGTACTATTGACTTGAAAGATTCACATTCTGACTTGAGGCACCATAGTAGTCCTCCAAAATCCTCCTAAAGTCGATGGCGTTCCGAAGTATGGCCCAGTCCAATAGCAAGCAATCATCTGCAAACAAAAGATGCAACATCGGCTGAACCCTTGGGGCTGGAATATAATGGTCCAAGCCCGTTTCGAGGGAGGCAACACAAAGAACTCGCAAAAGGGTATCAACATATATAATAAAAGATAGGAAGATAAGGGACAATCTTGGTGCAAGCCGACTGTGGAGTGGAAGAACTCTGATGGTATCCCATTAATCAAGATAGCAAATGATGGATTTCGCATGCATGCCATAGTCTAGCCCATCTAACAGGGATGGAAACCAAAATCCAAAAAAGCCCCCTCCATAAAGTGCCAACTCATACAATCATAAGCTCACTCCATATCGAGCTTGATCTTCATAAGACTATGATGAAGTGTAGCATGGCTGAGATCATGCATGAACTCCTGTGCTATAAGAACATTGTCAAAATATTGCGGCCATACGCAAAAGCACTTATTCTGGAGAGATCAATTGTGGAAGGACAGGCATCAATCTACATACCATCAACTTGGTACCGACCTTGCATATGGTTGTGCACAAGTTGATCAGTCTGTCAGCTGCATCCTATCACTTCGATAACAAAGCAATAAAAGTTTAGTTTCAGAGCTTCAATATCTAACCTATTGCAAAGAACTCCTGCACCGCAATCACAACCTCAAAATGAATAATAGGTCAATACCTTCGAAAGAAGAGTGGAGCAGAACCATCAAGTCCAGGGGCCTTGTCCTCCGTCATAGATCAGAGAGCCTTCCACACCTCATTCTTGGACACGAGCCTAATAAGATCCCTGTTCTCCTGCTCTAAGACTATATTGCTAGGAGAGGGAGGTCGACGAGATTGGCTCCTCTCCCAGCGGCATAGTCTATCTTAACCTAAAGAATCCCATAATGTCCTGCCTCAAAGCTTCATCTCCTGTAACCAATTGACTCCCAACCTCCCTAAGCACCCTAATCTGGTTCTTGTGCCTTCGAATAATTGTGGCTTGATGAAAGAACTTTTGTTTTGATCTCCTTCTTTGATCCATTGCATCCTGGACTTCTGTCTCCAGAAAATCTCTTGCTGTCTCTAAAGAGAGTGGTGGGTAGAAAGCATACTTCAGAGATCGGCCAGAACGTAATCCGTTAGCCCACCCTCCCAATCTTCATACTATTAGAGATTCGATATAAAAGCCTTGATGCCCTCAAGCTATTGAAAAATGTCACCCACCTCCACTCTATTCCACCTCAATAGCTACCTCCTCATCAAGTCAAGTCTGTGGGACATCCGATATCTGGCATCACCTCGAACTAGTATGCTCCAAACCTCCCTCACAATGTCTCAAGATCGAGGATAGAAAAGCCAAAATTTCTCAAATCGAAAAGGGCTCCGATAGGAGATGGCTGTATCCGTATCAAATAGTATTGGATAATGATCAGAGACAATCCTAAAAAGATACCGAATCATGTAAGCTAGATGGTGCTGAACCCAACTGGCAGTTGCAAGGATCCAATCAATTCTTTCCCACACCTTGGCCTACCATAATGGTTGTTACACCAAGTAAATCACGGACCCATAAAGTTAAGGTCAATCAAGCCACTCGCTTGTATAGAGTCCTTGAATTTCCTATGTTCCACTTTCTCTATATAGGATCTACCTCTCCTTTTCTCCTAGGATTTGAGAATATAATTGAAATCACCTCTGGCCACCAACGGAACCCCCCGATCAATCAGAGTCGACACCTCCTACCACGAGTTATATCTTTCCCTGTATTTAGTACTAGCGTAGACACCAAACAAAATTCAAGTGAAACCATTTCTTTTAGTAATCATAATAATCACTTGTTGAGAACATCGATGAAACATCTATAGAGGCAACGTCAGCCTTCCAAAGAACAATAATGCCTCTCGACAAATCTTGGGATTCCATTGCATAGAACCCCCATCTAAGCAAAAACTTTCTCCAAATCCGAGCAAGACTAGGCCCAGACAACCTCATCTCTGTCAAAACACAAAGATCTGAAACATGCTGATGCATCATTCTTGGAAAGGTGGAGAGGAAAGATGGTTTGCCTGCATCGGTACCCTCACATTTCAAAGTAGCATCTTCATTGCGTATCAAAATCGGAGGCTGTAGGGCCGTAGATCAAGTCTGTCGAAGCCCTCCATCATCCAAAGTTCTTGTTGCATCAATCTTCAAGGTACGTGGATCGTGGCCTCCTTCCAAGGCCCGCTTTACGCGGCCCACTAGTGATAATGGCATGCCATAGGAGCTTCAATCAGGCACCTCATCTCCAAATCAAGCTGAGTGACAACCCATCCTCCTGGACTGCTTCTCCACCAGTCACTGACATGATCGATTGCTCCATCAATGGAACCATCTCCTGAAGCTCTTTCCTATGTTATGAATCTTGAGACTCCTCTTCCGAGCTCCCTGCAACACTCCCCTTGCCAGACGTGGGCCCAGAAGAGGCATCGAAGATGGTGCCAAATACCAGCTTGGGACCCCAATGACATCATAGTCAGACAATTGTGGAGTTGGATGAGCTTCATCACCATCCGCTTCTGACTCCACCCTTTCCGATGCCAACCTGAGCACCTTTGAGAGTTCTCCATCGGAGCCCTTCGATGAACTCGCTCAGATCGACCTATGGGCTGGGCCCCATGCCTGTTTCAGTCTTAGTCCCCTACATCAGTCATATAATGGTCTGTTGGGTTGGCCCCATCTCCTGAGCCTATAGTAAACTCCATCAGTTTTGGGTCCGAGTTAGCCAATAATTGGAACCCATTCATTGAGTCAACTCACTTCACGTGATCCGAGTCCGAACCATCCCAGCTCTTCATCAGTGAATGTTGTTGGGCTACCTTTGATGGCTTTTGCCAACCATTGAAATTCGATGGTGAGTCGGGGAGATCACTGGTTGCTTAGGTGAACCTGGGTGAGAAGGGGAGGAACTTGGGCTGGAGGAAGACATGTTGGGATCCGCCTCCTTCTCGACTTCACTGGAACCCTAGCTGGATTGGGTTGGCGAATTCATGATGCTGCACCCATGACCTAAGATGAGGTCAAGTCATATTGGTCAAAAGATCCACCTCTGGTTGAGAAGCCTCCACGATCATCGGACTTACATCAAAATTTTGGTTGCAGCATACGGCCCTGGCATGCCTTCATCTCCAGCATGAAACTGCAACCTCCATAACCATGACCCAGCTGGCCGCACTTATAGCACACAACCGGAACATTCTCATAAATGAAGGACTGCTAGAAAAGCCTCTGTTAGCCCTTGATTAAGACACCAGGCTTCAATGGCTCTGTCGAATCAAGCTCTATCTGAATCCTGGCAAAACCAGTTTTCTAATGTTGATCTGTGAAGTTATCCAATGCCACCAGAGTCCCCGCTTCCAATGCGATCTCCATTAGCATATCTACTTCCCAGTACTTCATTGGTAGGCCAGGAAGCTACACCCAGATCACACTCCGACGAACAATGTTGGTACCTGGGATAAAGTCAAAGATCCAGGGCTCCACTGTTAGGAGTTGGCCGACGACAAACCACGGGCCTCCGACAAAAATCTCCCTACAATCCTTCATAGATGTAAATTAAATCAAATGATGATCTTCAGCCAAGGCAAACGAATCAGGATCATATTGTAATTTCTTCTGATCCCGAATTCTTTGCAATCCATTCTGTCGGCACCCGTCGATCAAGATTCCGGACTAGCACCGAGACACCTTTCCATTTCTTCCGAGACTCCTTCATCTTCACCTCCGAAAACTCTAAAACCTTGGTAAAAAACCTCTAAAGCTGCTCCACCTCTTCTGGGCTAACTTTATGCACCATCTACCAAGCCACCTGAGTCCCTATTCCTTCCCTATCGTCGGAATTTGATGACGAACAGCCCCCATCGCTAATGCCCTTACCTTGCTCTACCATTAGGTGCCTAAGAACTCTTATGAGTTGTTCAATGAAAGACCCAAGAGCCGCATGAATTTTGACAAAATTGCCAAATCACATGAATGCAGACTCGATGCTTAACTAATTTACTCTTTTTAAATAAAAAATTAAAATATCCGCTAAGTCTTCGTTCCACAAACAATGGCCCAATTTATAAGAACTCGTGCGATCATGTATTTTGTCTCACATTAGCTATTTATTAAGAAATCTTGGATACTTGTACAGGGCTAATGAACTTAAATAATATCTTCGGCTTACCTTTTGGAATGAGGTCTTGGATGATTACAAATATTATCAAATTAAGCCGATTTGGCCCATAACTTATTTGAATTAGAAGATATTGTGTATAAGTTCATTGGGACTAATCATAGGTGGATCATGATATTTATGAATGGATATATGGATTTGATCCTTAGTCTAGTGAGGATGCTAGAACTTAAAATGGAGGAAGTATGTGAAGATTTGTGTAGTCATATATTTAATACTATATCGATTATTTGTTAAAAAGATATTGGATATTTATGTGGGATTAAAGAATCTATTTAATACCATTTGGTTACTCTTTTTAGATCAGATTCTGAGTCGTTACACAATTTTTGCTCGAGACTTAGTCTTTGGTTCAACCGATACTTAGTATCTAGACTTTCGTCCAAGCAAGTTTGAGCCGCAAAGATTGGGGAATAGCCCTTTCTTGTCTCTATAAAAAGAATAAAACTCAAACAATTATGGATAATGAAAGAAGAAGAAAAAATGAAAAAATATAAAAATACATAATATTTATATAATTTAATCTATTGATCTACATCCATAATAGAGACAATACAAAAATTTTACTGTTAAAAACTAAATTATAAAATACAAGATTTCTTCTCCAACCTAGCCCTTCAATACACTTGTACATCCGATTTTTGGAACATTTAATTATCCTTTTCTTTTAGGATTATTCGAAATATAATAGAATAAGTTAATTTAGATTTGAATCGTTATTCTATAATAATCATATTAGTTCAACCGGTGGCTCTTCGGATCCACACCAACAATTAAGTATTCATACAGCCCAAACAAACCAATATAATGGTCTGAAGGGATTTATCCCTCCACTTTGCTTTCTTCGCCCCATTCCTTTTATCTTTCTAAAGTTTATCAACTCAAAATATACTCAACAAAACAATTTACGAGAAATACTGTAATTTCATTACAACCGTTATATACTTAATTTGAATCGGCCTTTATCTTAAACACAGACCTAGTTTAGCATCCCTAGTTCAACATTCAAACAACTAGCTGAACCGTGCTCAGAGAAGCCTGGTTGCTGGGTCTGAGAAGAGACAGGATCAGATAAGGTCCAGTCCGACAAGGCGCGTGATCCCTAGCTTTCCCCAGTGCCCCTATCAGCCTCCAAAGATTAAAAGACACCGGGTCACTTACGTGCCCGGCGAATAAAGAGAAGACCGACCGACTCTCCTTTCACCACCTTTGGAAGCATCATACGGACCGTTCCCCAAAGAGTCCGCTGCTCCCATGATACACCATCCCACACACTGAGAACGTGCTGAACCCTTTATTGGGATCTTGACAAGCCCACTTGACCTTTTCAACAAGTCCACTCCATTAATATCCTTAACCTTTTACCCACCAAGGTTGCATGCTGGAGAGTATAAACAGAGCACCAAATCCCACCAATGGTTTAGATAATATGGACCAGAAACTATGAGAATTTATGGGTGCGTGAGTGCATGATGGGCCTGCCAGGTTTAAATTCCAACCATGAAGATGGATTGATTGAACCCATCATAGAATCCGTGACGGCTTTCCCTTGCCTCTAGAAATGAAGACATGATGGACGTGGGTGGGGGTCCAAGATCCTCCACCGAGGAGGGTCCATTAGAATATTATTACTACGTGTGCCAGTGCCGAGGTAAAAAGAAAGGAAGGAGCATGATCATAGTGTGAAGGAAATGAAGCGGGTGCTGAGTTGCAGCTGTCCGCACACAGGTGGTAAGCTTGTCTGGAGGCAGGGTCCCAGAAGCAAAGCCCTCAGTGATGTCTGAAACACAGTGGCAAGAGCACTTCTTGGAAGGGGAGTGAGTGTCCATGGAAAAGAATTAGATAAGTGAAAAAGGAGTTGCATTTTATGATTTGATTACTACTAAACATATGGCTAAAAGTTAAGCCATAATAATAGAATAGTTTTTTTTTAAAAAAATATTTCTATCCATGAAGCACTGCAAAATGATATATATAGATACTTAGTTCCAATTAAAGCCCACACTAACTTGTATATTGATTGTTTTTTAAAGGGACAGACTGGAAACACAAATCTAGATTATTGAAGATATATCACTCGAGGATCGAAAGCTCTGTGTGCTAAGTAGAGGGGGCGCGACCTCAAAGTACTAATGAGATCTATATAATTATTGTGCATGTGGATCTCCCTCCTATTTTTCTCTTAAAACATAGTGTAGACCTATCTTATGGCAAAGTTTCTAGGTGTTGTATTAGAGATGTAGATTCAATTAAACCTTTCTTTCATCGAGATTGGAGGTTAGGGGTATTTATGAAAGAGAATCCTTACTTTGTAGCCAGTTGTGGACGACCATCTTTCTCAAAACCTTTTACCATGGCTAAAAGATAAGGAAATAAACTAGGTGAATAATTAAAAGATAAGAGCAGCTTTTTAGTGGTAAAAATCCTTTCTTTATGGAGGTTTTGAGTTTGAATTTTGGAAAGTGCATCTTCAATATTTAGATTATGATAACTTATTTCTAATGAGCCTTTTTTCCCTCTCTCTCTCTTCTTTGATAAAATAAAGTAAAACCCACTCTTTGTGTTTACACTATATCACACTAAAGACGATGGTTTATAGATCAATCAACAGTTCTCTAAAGACCACCCTGTATAGATTTAAGGCAGCATGACCATCTTGCACAAGCTGAACAGTAAGAGGTTCTAAAAGAATATCAATTTTAGACCAAGTATCAAAATGAAACCAAGTATCAGGTATCAGGATACAGGTTAGGTGCCAATGCAGATCGGATGCCAAGGTACAAATCGAGTACCAAAATGCAGACTGAGTACTAAGATAAGGGTCGATTCCCAAGAGGATTCTCAAGATGAAAACTAAGAGATGAGAGCTATGGGTATAGAATGAAGTCTGAGTATAGCACAAGTCTAAAGGAGTAACTGGCCAGCAATTACTACTATCCAGGACATGGAAAGAGGGGAAGTACTACTTAAAATAGAGTAGTGGAAAAACAGTAATTTCATGCATGGCAATAGATGGAAGTGGCCTGTGCGGCACAAATGTGTGAGGAAAAAAATTGAAATGGGAGAGTGAGACATGTCCTAAAGATTAATGGAAGCCACATATAAATGTCAGATTGTAATAATAGTTTATCCCTCTCCTTTTGGCATAATGCTATACTAGAAATTTATTTTTTTTAAAAAAAATCAATGACGCTTTATTTTTTAACAAATTTTTATATCCATTCTCTTTAAATCCCTACAATTTAGTTTTCCTGTGATGTACTTCCTAGCTATCAGTAGCATGCATCTTAGTAATGAAAGCACTTAGAGGTTTAAGGTGGTAGAACCTATATTATTCTAACCTCACATCTTAAATCTTCGTATTGTCTAGCGAGAAACTAGTGGCATACTCCGGTAATTCATTCAGCCAGCCCACCCATTATTTTGTTATTCTCGAAGGAAACACATTGTGCTCTAAAAGGCAAAAAGAAGGAAGGTGTTGCCCAGCTATGCAACCCAAGAGGGAGAGGGGGGGTGAATTGGATTTTAAAAATTTATACTTAATTTGTGACTATGAAGATAATTTTAACAATAATCAAGATAAGTATGGTAAGTGTGATTTATACAAGATGTAGAAGTTAGATGCAAGGATGCAAATTTAAGAGGAGAGCAAGAAGGCACAACACAAACAAGAAGATTTATAGTGGTTCGGTGCCTTTCTTGCACCTACATCCACTCTCCAAGCTCCTACTTGAGAATTCAAATCTACTAAACTGTATTCAACCCGAATACAACATCAGAACCTCCGACTCTAACTATCTCAAGCTAGAATACTTGTTTCCCGGGTACAAGCCAACCCAATACAATCTGATTCAAGGTTCGGATCAACCTTCCCTTGTTTTGGAATCCTTCCAAAACAAAAACAACAATTCAATAGGAGTATAACAGTTAATTGCACAGAAATACAGATGAAGCTCCTTTAATGAGCAAGTAAAGCTTTAATACACTTTACACAATTTGAGAGAAACTCTTTCTGAATTTCCTCAAGGTGGTTGGAG
>KE505092.1:107531-121276 GCA_000441515.1 Elaeis oleifera
TTATTTGCGACCCCATTTTTTATGATAAAATATTAGCAACAAAATTTCATCGCAAATAAGTATTAGCGATGGAAATTTATTATTTATGATACTTTTTTTATGTCGTAATAATCTTTTTATTGTAGTATACACTTCACACAAAAAAATGCAAGCTAAAAATATAAATTTTTTCTATACATTGGACATAAATGATAATGGGCAGCTTAGGATTGTCTTCTAGATCCATCCAAGGTCAAGAATGTCATGCACCTACTTCAATAATATATTGATCTTTGTTACTATTTACCTCATAAATACATATCAAATGCCATTCTATCTTTTTGTTGGAGTTAATAATCATGGACAATCCACCTTGCTTGGTTGTGCAATGATGTCAGACAAGAGGATTGAGATTTTTATTTAGATATTTCAGTCATGACTGGATGCACATGGGGGTCAGGCACCCAAGCCATTATCTCCAATCAAGATTTTTCGAATGCACAATGCTGATTTTATCTTTAGTACATATTGAAGAAGATCTTTGCCATATATGTATAGCTCATCTTAAATTTATGGTTAAGTTTGATGAGGCTGTATATGGCATAGTTACAATACAAACCTTCGAAGAAAAATGGGCAAAACTCATAGACAAATATGAAGAATACAAGGCTATAGATTGGTTGCATGATCTTTACGAATGTCAGGAGAAATGGGTTCCAGTTTTTCTTAAGGATACCTTCTTATAGGAATGTTGGATTCCTAAAATACTTAAGTTTATTATCATTTGAACTAATTTATTTCCTAAGTTTTCTTTGACAATCTTAATTCATTTATGAGCATGAGTATGAAATTATTTCTTTTCTAGGTTTCTTCTGACGTCCTGTTTCAATTAGTCGTGGCTTTTACCATAACATACCATAACACACGTTGGGTTATTTTCTCCATTTTTGAAATCCTTTACAGGCATGTCATCCTCTCAGAGGAACAAGAGTATCAACCACTTCTTTGATAGATTTGTAAATTCGAAGATCACACTCAAAGAATTTATCGATAAGTATGAAGATGTCTTAGAGAAAAGATATGAAGCAAAAATGAGTAAGACAATAAGTCCTTGCAAATGAATACTTACCTCAAGACATTCTCAACTTTTGAGAGACAAGAAGTAGGCATATACACCAGGTGCATGTTCAAAAATTTTAGAACAAGGTCCTTGAGATGACTACATCAAGTGTTAAAATAATCTAAAAAGTTGACAACTGCATCGAATATTCTGTTAAGTCATTTGATAAATTGAAGTTAATGAAATTGAGGAGATTATAGAAAACTCTATTATTTCATATGACAGCCAGTTGGAGAAAGTAAAATGCCAATGTCTATTGGTCCTCCATCTATACTTATGTAGGCATACCTAATTGGTCCTCCATCAGAGCGAAGTTTTTCACATTCTAGATAAGTACTTCTTAAAGAGATGGAGGAAGGACATAAAATATCAATTTGATGATTTTGATTATGATGTTTAGCTATATCCCATGGGCTCTAGAAAGCAAGGTATTGGTCATCCTACGTTGTTCTTATGATGTTCTATCTATAACTACGACATTATATTCCATATTATACAATCTTGTTTCGTATAGATATGCTTTGATGAGTCATCGAATAATGAAGCTTGCAGAAGTTGCATCAATGTCTGAAGATGTATTTAACTTAGTGATGGCTGATCTGATAATATCATCACAAAGGGTCAGCCAAGAGAAAAGAGATTAAAGTGCAGTGTGGAAAAGTCAAGGAAGTCAAAGAAAGTTGTGAATAAGACATCTAGTGATCCGTCTACTAAAAACATGATAAAAGGTCTGCTAAAAGACAAAAGACGACTACCTATGAAGTAATAGTACTCCAACAAAGTGAATATACTCAACCATCCTTTGATCCATTATTGGATGAGTTTGATGCTTATATGTATAGCCAACTAATATAGGTGAGAGAAATAATTAAAGTATATATTGATCATTATTGTCAATTTTTATCTCAATTTTATGAGTTAGAGCAATATTTCATGATGGTGTATATATTGTTCAGTATGTCATATATAGTCATAGAAAGTCATATGTATCATTCTGAAACTCATATAAGACATTAAAAGTTACAATAACTAATACAATATCATATAAAGACATAAAAGTTATATTTACTATTCAGGATATCATATATAATCACAAAAAGTCATATATATTGTTCTGAAACTCATATAAGACATCCAAAAATCATGATAATCAATATGATATCATATAAAGACACAGAAAGTCATATATATTATTTAGGATATCATATATAGTCACAGAAAGTCATATATATTATTTGAAACTCATATAAGGCATCAAAAAGTCATGATAATCAGTACAATATCATATAAAGATATAAAAAGTCATATATACTATTCAGGATATCATGTATAGTTACAGAAAGTCATATGTATTATTCTAAAACTCCTATAAGGCATCCGAAAGTTATGATAACCAATACGATGTCATATAAAAATATAAAAAGTCATTTATACTGTTTAGGATGTCATATATGCTAACAAAAAGTCATAAAAATTATTTAGGATGTCATATACACTTTTTGTGCTGACAGAATTTAATCCAGAAAATAACAATCAATTTTATTCATGACATCGTGTAGTAATATATGACATCCTGTAATCAAAATATGATATTTGTGCACATATCTATAACATCCTATATTCACACCCAAACATTCAGCAAGAAATGACATTAAATTGATATTATTTCAACTATATCATAACTTACAATTATACTCCAAAGAAGATTGTTAAATGAACACAAAGATCAAATATAAACTAAAAAATATGTTTCAAATATAAAATTATTGTTTTCCAAATACTTCAAACATTATCAATCATAGCATTCACTTTCTGTGCGAGCTCCTCCTCTAGGGTTCTCGCTCCAAGCTCTCTTTGGTATTGAAGGATATCATCTCCTATAAAATTTTATTGATATGGCCTATCCTTGCGAGCAAGAAAATCTATGTACTTTAGATAGCACAGGCCATAGTCTAGGAATTGGGGGCTGGGAAGGATAGCCCTGATCTTCCTCCATCTTCTATTTTTATACCTCTATATTGTCACAGAAAATATGGAATATTCTTTCAAAAATCTTTTGCCACTTCTTGGCATCAGCTTTGTACTTGACGCTGTGCTTTATAAAGTTTAGGTGGAGAAAGCATTTTTGCATCATGTTAACTGCCACCAGATGCTAGTGGAGATTTTCTGAGTTGATGATAGTGAAAAAGAGCCTAAACTCTTTCTTCACATTATCACTAATATTATCAAAATCATTTGCCCCATTGTGCCAGCAAACTCTTGATGTGATGATTTTGACTGAATACACATCCCTATTATCATTACGGGGGATAGGAGGCACTTGTGGTAGATGTTTGGGCATTCATTCTAGTTCTGGAACATGAACTCCTATCTAGCATCGATAACCTATCCATGGAAAAAGAAATCAATTAATACAGCAAAATATTATGTCATAGAAGAATAAATGGAAGAAATAACAATATATTTGAAATCATACAGGAATAGCAGGAAGACATACAACTATTCTGGATGTCATAAAATAGTAATAGTGAGACATACCATTTAGGATGTCATATAATACTATCAGAAAGAAATAAAATAAAAATAGAATGTCATAAAATAGTAATATGAGGAGTGAATCCTTACATCATTGATAATCATATCACCAAAAGTAGGTCATGAATGTAGAACCTCGTGATGCTACCTCGATGATGGTTAATGTAAACAACCTCTTTGTAAGCGAAAATTTTTTATTTATTCAATAATATAAATAAAGTATATACAATGTCATAAATCACTAACTAGAAGTTATTAGACTTATGCGGGATATCATATAACCATACATGGTGCATAAAATACTAATTGAAAGTCGTTAAACTATAGGCAATATCATATAACAATACAAGATATCATAAAACACTAATCGAAAGTCATTAAACTATATATGATGTTTTAGAGCAATATAGGATGTCATAAAACACTAAGTAGAAGTCGTTAAACTATATATGATAACATATAATAATATAGGATGTCATAAAATATTAACTAAAAGTCATTAAAATATAGAGGATGTTATATAACAATGTAGACTGACAAAATATACTCAATGAAATCTATTAAACTTATAGGATGTCATATAATAGTACAAGATATTATAAAAAAAACTAACTATAAGTCGTTCAACTATACAGGATGTCATAGAATAGTACATGATGTCGCAAAATACTAGCTAAAAGTCGTTACTGTACATGATGTCATATAAGAGTATATGATGCCATGAAACACTTACGAATTAATTTTTCTTTCAAAAAATGTTGGTGATAGCATCTTCTTCCTCTGACCATAGGCTTTCACTTGATAATCCGAAACATGGTGGATGACAAATTTCTTTCTTTGGCTATGCGGATTGGTTCTATATCTGCCAAACCTGATATATTAGGAAGCATAACCTCTTTAGGTGTGGGGAGTGTCTTGCTCTTTTTTCTGGACTGGTCGATCTGAAATATTGGATCTTCTGTCAAAAATAAGGTCTTGTACACCCGATGTTCTTTTTGTACCCTCTTCACGAGTAAATATATCAACGACTGTGGCTTGTCTCGACTGTGGCTTGTCTCCCACCTCTTCTATCTCTTTCTTTTCTCCTCCTCTTTCACCTCATCCTTTTTCTCCTCCTTTTTTGCTACATCCTCCTTCTCAATCACCTTCTCCATCTCCTCCTCCTCCTTTCCTTGACCTCATTCTTTTCTGCTTCTCTTTTTTGCTGCATCCTCCTTCTTAGTCACCTTCTCCTTTTCCTCCTCTTCTTTCCTTCATCTCATCATTTCCTTCTCCTCCTTTTCTGCTTCATCCTCCTTCTCAATTATCTTCTCCTTTCCTCTTCCTCCTTTCCTTCACCTCCTCCTTTTCCTCCTCCTCCTCTTTTCCTCTACCTCCTCCTCCTCTTTCATCTCCTTCTTTTTTCTACTCCGCCTTGTCTTTCACCTCCTCTATTTCCCCTCCTTTTTGTTTACCTCATCCTTTTCCTCCTTCCTTTCCTTCAGCTCCTCTTCTTAGTCACTACCTCCTTTTCCTCCTCCTCCTTTTCCTCCACCTTCTCCTTCTCTTTCACCTCCTTCTTTCCTCCTCCTCCTTTCCTCCACCTCCTCCTCTTTCACCTCCTCCATTTCCTCTTCCCAATTTTTCTCCACCTCCTCCCTCTCTTTATTGTCCTCCATCATATCATCCTTCCCTTTTCCTCTTCCTTTTCATCCACCTCCTCTTTTCCACCTCTTTCTTCCCAACCTTCTTTCTCTTTTCCCTATTTTTTTTCCTTGCTCCCCTCTTTATGAAAGCATCTCAGCTTCCTCTTTTTTTCCTTAACTTTTCTCGAAGCCTCTCATTTTCTATCTATAGCTAGCGCACATTGCACAGTGCTTCCTCTTAGACATGTTCAGCCTTGGTACATAAGATCTGAGCAGTTACCACTCCTGTGGGATGGGTCGTATAGCATTATCAATCTAATAACAAAGAAAAAAGAGTAAAAAATCAGAATCTTAATATATATAATATCTTACAAAGTTATATTACATCTTGTGGAATATTTATGACGTCATATAAAATATTATAACTTCTTGAAATATGATATGCCCAAAACCTGTAATATGCAATGTATTTGTACCAAAATATGACATCCTAATAAACTCATATTACTTCATATACTATTATGTCGGTAAGTTTATCTCGTGGGGTTGGAGGATGTTGAATTTCTTATCGTGTCCTCTTGTGGCAATCATGCCATCTCAACAATCTTAATAATTTTATAGGATTAGTTGGGACTCTCATGTTAGTGTGCTCGAGAAACCACACATGCTCATGAGTATTTTCTTAAATCAGACTACAGAAGAATAAAGAAAATGTTAAATAGGATAAATTTTTATTATGAATTATCATTATCAAGAAGACTATCGAATAGTCGAAGAGCGTGGGCTGCCTCCTACCATTGTCAGGCCTCTCTAGTTGGTATGGTTCCTCAAACCTCAAGCACTAGACAATCTCTAGGAGCACCTGAAGAGTCAAGTCTCTGATGGCAGTAGCCCATGCAAAAGTTTCGATTTATGTCAGATCATCCCAGAATGGGATCAGAAATCTTAGACATGTCTGCTTTGATTTGGTTACCAAAATATGATGAGCATGTAGACTATCCAAAGCCTGATAGTATCCTCAATGTCCTTCTTTCTCATTCAGGACTTTAGCTCACAAATTAAATTATTTATTTCCTTATACTGCAGATCCAATTTAGAATCAAATTTCTCAATGAGCCTCCTATTAGTCTTGGTGCCTGTCATCTTAATTGCGTGGCATAAAAGATCCAAAATAAGCACAACTTTCTCCGCACTGAATCTTATTATCTTTCCACCAAAATGAATTCATCACCTCCTGCATAGCACTTTATAATATGAGATAGAAGTGCCCCATCCACTATAATAAGCTCCATGTCAATGAAGGTGCAATGGGGTCTTAAGCATGACATCTAGGTGTACAATAGAAAATTGTATCTTACGAACATTCTCTACATAAACAGTTGGCTTGCATGAGTTCTTATAAATTTGAGAGACCCTATCTTTCTTAACCCAGGGCTTCTTTGGCTTGCTCAATTGCTTTCTTATAAGAAATATTTGGATGACCATCAATAAGAAGTCATCCTAATATATAGGGTGTCAAAAAAGAATAGGATGTCATACATAATAACAGGACATCATAAAAATTAATAAAAATCATATAAACTAATAGCATGTCATAATATCATATAGAATGTTATAGAGAATAACAGAAAGTCGTACTAATGAACAAGATATCATAAAAAGAAATAGGATGTCATAGATAACCATAGGATATCAGATAAATCAACAGGATGTCATATAGCAAAAAAGGACATCATAATATTTGTTTACCTTCTTCTATTTCTTATTTTTCTATTTCGAAGGTTGAAATAAGAGCATCCTCTTTACTATACACAACAATAGTTGTGCTCCTTTTGCTCATCTGGTCTTCATCCTTGCGTTATCTTTGACGCCTTCTAAACACATAGGTTTTAGGGGTCATGCATGAACAACACAGGATCTCCCGCACCAAATCATTCTCTTTCAGGAAAGGAGGAAGGGGATATAAGAAAAGGGGCAAGAAGATATATAAAGAAGTTTAAAAAGTGGAAGAGAACCATAACAAATGATTGCCAACTACTGAGATGCTCCGATCATCGAAAATAAAGAATGTAGATGAAGGACAAAGGAAAAGATAGTCATCGAAGTGGAGAGAAAATAGTCGCACATGATGGGATAGAAGATAGAGGAAGATGAAAATGATTTTCTCTCTTCTTGCCTCTTTTATTCTTTCACCGATAGGAGGAAAATGATATTTATCATTTTAAAAAGATCAAGAATGGGTTGCACTTAATATCTTCTAATGACGGTTCGATCATTCTAACTACAGACAAAGGGATTGTCCCATCAGTCAAAAATTAGGATATTATAAAACATAACTGGATATCATAGCATGCAATATGATTTGATAAGAAATCATAACATGCAATAAGAAGTCATAAATATAAAACTAGAAGTGATCCTACACTTATGGATGTCATATAATAATAGATCAAGAAGCCATATAAGATAACATAATGTCATAATAGTCAATAAAAATGATTGTAAGGCTTCTCTATTATAAAAAGACTACACGATGTCATAATAAGGAACATAAGGTTATAAATTTTGATTAGGATATCATTTGATGCAACAGAAAGACTTCTATATTACTTGATGCTGCCCTATATGACTTTCCGATAGTGATTATGACATCCTGTTACTTGTTTATGACTTCTTATGTGGTCATTGTTGCTTTATGTTACACTGACTAGGACAAACAACTCGATTTTGATATATCATCCGACAGAATGTTCTATAATTAGGAAGAACAAGTCATAAATACTACTCGTGCACCAAGACAATATAGAATGTCATAAAACACTAACTAAAAGTTGTTAAACTATATAGGATATCATATAACAATACAAAATATCATAAAACTACAAATAATAGTTATTAACCAAAGTAGGATGTTATATAAAAACATAGGATGTCATAAAATAATGACTCACAGGCATTAGACTAACGTAGGAAGTCATATAACAATAAATGATGGCATAAAATACTTATAAATTAATGACTTGGGAAGGAGAGATAAGAAGGAAGAGAGATCAAGGAGTTGCAGAATTATGACTTGGGAAGAAGAAATATGAGTTGTCAAATATCGATGGATCCTGAAGCATGCCTCGCATACTCACCCAACATAGTTTGATCAGGAAAGGGTGTGATGCACAATTGCAAAGGATGTTGCTCCCAATGCCTATCAAGTAGCGAGATCTGATGATTTGATGACCCGATCTAGGCTGTCAATGGTCTTTATAAGTAGACCATTTCTCTGACCAGATTTTCTGCCATTGAACTGCTACAAACTCTCTTACTGTAGAAAGACTATTTTCTTTATCTTCATAATGAAGCTGTCACCTGCATCCATCAAGTTAGCCATTAAGAAAAAGATAAAATCTTTGAGGAGGCAGTGATTCAAAAGGTCGAAGAGTGCAAATCCAGATCTTCCTCTCCCTGCTCCGTTGTAGTCTGAGCCGATAGCGGTGCAAGCCCTCTTTTTTCTGGCCGGGCTTAGTCTTCTCCTGGGTTGGCGAGGACTGGGGTGGACTCCACTCTACCCAAAGGCAGAGGGGGTTTTTCGATACTGTAGTACATATTTCCATCAATGTTCGATTCAGAATCATCAATAAGTACAAGGGAATGGTGGATTTTGAGGAGGAACTCCTTGAGGCATCTTCGATCGCTTTCATCTAGGGCTTCCAAGATTGCAAGATGTGCCTGTAATAGATAGTCTCACAGTTCGACCTATCGTGCCTTCAATTAGGGAATGTGATGAAGAGGTCGGGCCTTTCTTGGATGAAGACTAGTTCTTTATCCTTTTATATTCCCTTTGCTACTTCATCCAAAAATTCTACAATGAATTTTAATGAATGAAAGTTTATTTTGTTGCATTTATCCTTCAAATGAAGTCATAACAAGCAATAAGAAATCATAAGATGTCGTGTAATGAAAGAGGAAACAAGGAACATGAGGGCATAAATTTTAATCAGGATGTCATAAGATGCAGAGAAAGATTTCTGTGTTACTTCCTATTGGTCTATATGACTTCTTGATAGTGATTATGACATTCTATTCTCTGTTCATAACTTCTTGTGTCGTCGTTATTACTTTGTCTTGCAATGATATGGCCGACAAAGTTCAGGATGTCATAAAATATGATAGGATGTCAAAACAAGGAACAGAAGGCCAAAAATATTGATAAGGATGATAAAGGATGTAAAGGAAGGATACTTGCTGCTCTACATGACTTTTTGATAGTGGTTATAACCTCCTCTTGCCCATTTATGAATTTCTCTTTCGTCGTTATTACTTTTGTTCAATGGTAAGTCAAACAAATTTGGGATGTCATAAAACAAATATAACATCAAAATAAGGAACATACGATCAAAAATATTGATCAGGATGACATAGAATGCAGAGAAAGGCTTCTCACTTTCTTATTACTTTCTATATGACTTTTCGATAGAGGATATGACATCCTGTTGCCCATTCATGACTTTCTATATGGTCGTTATTATTTTTTGCTACAATGTTAAGTCAAATAAAGTTCATGATGCTGGGAAACCAAAATAGAATGTCAAAATAAGAAACATGCAATCAAAAATGTTCATCACGATAACATAGAATGCAGAGGAAGGCTTCTCAAATGCTTGTTGCTGCCCTATATAACTTTTCGATAGAGGTTATGACATTCTGTTGTCTGTTTATGACTTTCTGTGTAATTATTATTATTTACCACTATAATGATAAGTCAAACAAAGTTCATGATATCATAAAACATAATAGAACATCAAATAAGTCAACACGAGGTCCAAAATGTCAATTTGGATGACATAGGATGCAGAGAAATGCTTCTACTTTGCTTCCAATTGCCGTATACGACTTCCAAATAGTGGTTATGACATCTTATTATCTATTTATGACTTTTTGCATTGTCATTATTACTTTTTATTGCAATGTTAAGTCAAACAAAGAGTAGGATGTCATCAAAACTTAATAGGACATCAAAACATAGAACAGGATATCAGAAATGTTGATCGGGATGACATAAGATGCAGAAGAAGGCTTCCAAATTATCTGCTGCTGGCCTATATAACTTTTCAATAGCGGTTATGACATCCTATTGTCATAATAGTCAATACGAGCTCAATAGGATGATTGGAGTTGAGACATTTTTGGGGGATTGCACAGAGGGGTTACATTACCTAGGGCATTTAGTGCCTGGTGCCTTTCGATGGTGATAGGCTATTAGAAAAGATAGCTTTTCTGACTCCTAGGAGGGACAGCCCGCTATAGTTTTCTTAGGACGACAGGTGCCATATTGCCAAAGGGTACAATTGTTAGTGGCTGGTCCTGGTAGCTCTATAAATAGAGTCTTACTACTCAAAGCCTACACTCTTCAACTTTTCAGGATGTCGTGGTGGCATTGCTTCATTCATTGCCTTGAGATCGTCAGTGCATTCCTTCGACTTTATGGGTCTCCGTTGGCCACTGAATGGTCAGAGGGAACCTCTAAGGAATGCAACACCAATAGATCTGACTTGGCTTGGAGGGATTAAAAAATATCATTGCATCGATGACAAAGTTGGAGCAGTAAGAGAAGGAGGCTGCTTATGCTCCATAACTCATAGAGAGGTGATAGACTTCTCTAAAAGCATATTTCACTCTCAAGCGCCCTTAGCTTTTTGGCCTTCTTTGGAAGTGCATCGTAAAAGCCAACATGCTTCTAGATGCAGTGGAGCTGCTCCTTCGATGCCCTCCGAATGAAAAATACTGCAATTGGTCATCAGGGATCCTTCGAGGGGACCAGTAGAGCTTTGCGCCAATTCTGGAGTCCAATTCTAGGTTGCATTTTTCTTTCTCTTTGTTGTAATAGGCTTTGTCTGATGAATGTCATCTTGTAATGAACTTTTACAGTCTTCATGAATAAAATTCTCTTCATGAGCTAGCTTGATATGTGGATGTATTTTGTATGCTTGCCATTTGTCTTGTTCTGTCTTAGCCTGTTTGTCTTGCCTCTTGACTTGTTCTGTCTTGGCTTGTCATAAAACATAATAAGACATCTAAAGGAGCCAGTAGGAGGTCATAAATGTTGATCAGGTTGACATAGAATGCAAAGGGAGGCTTCCCAATTATCTGCTATTTTGCTATATGACTTTTTGATAGCAGTTATGATATTCTGTTGCTCGTTTATGACTTTCTATTTCTTCGTTATTACTTTCCATCATAATGATAAGTCAGACAAAGTTTAGGATGTCATAATAACATAATAGGATGTCATAACAAGGATCAAAAGGTCATAATAGTTGATCAGAAAGTCATAGGATACGGTGGAAGGCTTCCGTATTATTTGCTATTTTTTTATATGACTTTTTGATAGCAATTATGATATCCTCTTATCCATTTTGGATGTCCTGTATCTTCATTGTTACTTGTCGTTGCAATGACCAATCAAACAACATTCAAGATATCATGAAAAGGTAATAGGACATCATAACAAATAGGAGCTTATAAATGATGATCAGGATATTATAGGATGCAGAGGAAGGCTTTCGTATTATTTGTTGCTTTATTATATGACTTTTTGATAGCGGTTACGACATCCTGTTGCCCATTTATGATTTTTTATTTTTCGTTATTACTTTTCGTCATAATGATAAGTCAGACAAAGTTCAGGATGTCATAATAATATAATAGGATATCATAACATGGATCAAGATGTCATAATAGTTGACTCGAAAGTCATAAAATGTAATAGAAGGCTTTTGTGTTGCTTGTTGCTTTGCTATATGACTTTTCAATAGCAGCTATGATATTTTGTTGTCCATTTATGACATCTTGTGTCTTCGTTATTACTTTCCATTGCAACGAGCAGTCAAAGAAGGTCTAGGATGTCATAAAATGTAATAGGACATCATAAGAGCTAACAAAAGATCATAAATATCGATCGAGATGTCATAAGAAAGTAGGAAAAGGCTTCGGTATTGCTGGCTGTTGGCCTGCATGACTTCCTAATAGCAGCCATGACGTCCTATTTTTTGTCTATGACATCCTATATCTTTGTTATTACTTCTCATTGCAACGACAAGTCAAACAAAGTTCAAAAAATTTATCACACCCTCAATTTGAGATCATGAATTGAGGATCATGGCAACCGCTATATACCTATAGAGAACTCTCCCCCATATGCATGTAAGCCATTTCAAAACAGATATCAAACAATATACTGGTATGGATTCAAATACTAAAATTCAAAATTTAAATTTATTAACCAATTCAAATAGTATCCAAATTCATATGTCTTATATCAAATAAAATTCCACTGACAATAATAAAAAATACGTTCAATGAAGTTAGTGCCAATCTCGTCTCTAAAACTCTCTCCCAATAATATTCATGTTCATAATTAATTATCTAAATCTGAAAAAAAATAAAGAGAGAGGTGATGAGTTTGATAGCCCAGTAAGTAATGAATATCTCAACTCGATATTCTAGATATTATTATAAGTATAATGTTCAAAAATAATATTATGAATAAACATAAGAACATATTTCATACTTACTTAAATAAGTCCAATATTTTCAATATTTATATGCATTCAAAATCATAAATCTGATTCAATTAAAAATACATATAACTCGATAGCCTGAACTACGACCATACTTATCCCTATGGCAAGGCTCAAAATAGAAATAGTGAGCTCATTTAGAGTACCATATATAAATCCTATTGGCAGGATCCAGAATCTAATGCATAATTCTTATTGACAGGATTAAAGTACCAATGCATAACCCCCATTGGTAGGATCCAAAATCCAATGTACAAATCTCATTGATAAGGTTTAGAATATAGTTAGACTGAGAGCATAAAATCTGATCCGTATCAAAGCACCTTTTACAACATAACATATATGTCATAATTTCATGTATATTCTATAATAAATCTATAAATCATAGTATTCCAAAAATCTTAGAATTCTAAACCATTTTTTGATTCAAAATATAATTTTTAAATCATGCATAATTCAAAGATTGATACTTCTTTAAAATAATTATAAAATATCTGAAGAAGATAGTTCATTACTTACCTTTAGTAGAAACTAAACAAATAGATCGATTAATCTTGAGGTGATTCTTCAGAATTTATTATTCAAATTTATATTTTTATATTAATTTAATTCATAACTAAATCTAAAATAACCTAAAATCAAAATCTTCACTTAAGATCAGACCAAAAATTGGGTGTATTTTGTGAATTAAATTTCTAAAATAAGATCTAATTAATCATGAAAGATAGGTCTCTAATTTCATTAATCAAAAAAAAAGGAGAGAGACAACAAGCATGATAAAGAGCAAAAATATTGAAGAGAGAGAAATAAATCAAGAGAGAGAAAGTCTATAGAGAGAAAATAGAGAGAGAAAAAAATAGAGAGGAAAGAGAGAGAAAATGATAGAGAGAAGAAAGATTTTTTTTTCTTTTTTTC
>KE505092.1:121380-142055 GCA_000441515.1 Elaeis oleifera
TTTTTTCTCATGGAACAAAGGACTTAGTCCTCCTTCCACAGAACAAGGAACTCCTTTCCTTGTTCCGTATCCAAGAAACCTCTTCCCCTTCTGGTCGGCAACCCCTGTGGCAGGAAGAGCAATCCCTAACCATGACAACCAGCCTAGTTCAGTGATCGATGGTGGGCCGCGATGATGAAAATCAAAGATGGAACACAAAATAGGGGACTAAAAAAAATAGTATTTTCAAGAGATTTTTGATAGAAAATTCAGAAAAAATTTAAGATTAAAACCCATGAAAGAGGGCATGTGATGGAAGAGATTTACCTGATTTAGATGGAATTTGATCTAATTCTGATGGCTAAAGTAGGATCAAATCCACCGACAAAAAGGATGAAAGGAGGAAGAAAACCAATGATTAATCGATGTATTTTTTTGTGAGAAAAACCCAAGAGATTGAGGCCTTTAAAATAGACTTCTAATTGTAAGAATTTAGAGTTTGATTGAGTCTCTTTTTTCCTAATATTTTTTGGATTTTGGATCGGAGAAGAACTCTTTCGGGAGTTCTTCCCATGACCCCCCCTTTCCACGATAATTTTCAGGCTTCCTAGCACGTGTAGAGCATGTGATGACTTAAAGACTTTTTTTTTGGCTTGCTTTAAGATGTGTGTGGGTAGGGTTGGGGTATCATATTCTCTCTTCTTAAAAAAAAATTTCGTCCTCAAAATTTTTCTAGCTTAAGTCTTCAAAAATTTAGAATTACTTTTTTCTCGACTCATAGTCATCCTCTAATTTCAAAACCGAATCTTTCATCGCAGTATCTTTCAAACCAAATTTTTATTTTAAAAATAATTCAGACCACTACACTTCCACTACACACTCTGATTGAAATCCATCAATAAATTTGTGCTAAATCTAAGTCTCTAAGTTATATCACAATTAATATAAGTCATCGTCCTAATGCCCCCAGTGTCATCCATTTACACTTATGTTTGATTATATATATCATAGTTTATCCACTTATACTCTGATACTATATTAATTGTTATACTTTCGATCCAAAATCATGAACCAAGGGTCGTGGCAACCATCGCATACTTATGAAGAACTCTCCCCCAAAAACATGCAAGGTATTTTAAAATAGATACCAAATAACCAACTCAAATAGTATCCAAATTCATATGTCTTATATCAAATAAAGTTTCACTAATAATAATAAATAGATCTAAGTTCAACAAAGTTGATAGTGCCAATCTCGCTACTAAAATTCTCTCTCAATAATGCCCACATTCATAATTAATTATCTGATCTAAGAAAATAAAGAGAGAGGTGATGAGCTTGGTAGTCCAATAATTAATGAATATCTCAACTAGATATTTAGATATTATTATAACTATAATGTTCAAAAATAATGTCATGAATAAATATAAGAATATATTTCATGCTTACTTAAATAAGTCTAATATTTTTAATATTCATATGCATGTGAAATCATAAATCCTATTTGAATTAAAATATATATAACTCAACAACCTAAACTACGACCACATTTATTCCTGTGGCAAGGCCTAAAATAGAAATAATGAGCTCATTTAAAGTACTAATGCATAACCCCTACTGATAGGATCCAGAATCTAATGTATAATCCCTATTAGCAAGATCCAGAGTATCAATGCATAACCTCCATTGGTAAGGTCTATAGTCCAATGTACAATCTCCATTGAAAAGGTCTACATCCAATGCACAACCTCCATTGGTGGGATCCAAAGTCTAATGCACAATTCCCATTGACAGGATCCAGAACATAGTTAGGCCAAGAGCATAAAATTTGATCTATATCAAAGCATTTTTTGCAACATAACATATATGTCATAATTCTACGTATATTCCATAATAAATCCACAAATCATAGTATTCCAAAAACCTTAGAATTACAAATCACTTTTCGATTCAAAACATAGTTTTATAAATCATATATAATTCAAAGGCTGATACTTTCAAAATAATTATAAAATATCTCAAGAAGATGGTTCTTTACTTACCTTTAGTAGAAGGCTAAACAAACAGATCGATTAACCTTGAGGTGATTCTTCATAACCTATTATTAAAATTATATTTTATATTAATTCTAATTTATAACTAATCAAAAATAAATCTCAAATCAAAACCCCTACTTAAGATCAGATCAAAAATTGGATGTATTTTTTGAATTAAATTTTTAAAATAAGTTCAAATTAATCATGAAGATAGATCTCTAATTTTATTAATCCCAGAAAAAAGAGAGAGACAACAAGCATAGTAGAGAGAGAAAATATTGAAGAGAGAGAAATAAATCTAGAGAGAAAATTGTAGGGAGAAAGTGGAGAGAGAGAGAACTAGAGAGGAAAGAGAGAGAAAAGGTAGAGAGAAAAAGATTTTTTTTTCTTTTTTATTTTTTTTCTCATGGAATAGAGACTTAGTCCTCCTTCTTCCACGGAACAGGAACTCCCTTTCCTTATTCTGAATCAAAGAAGCCTCTTCCCCCTCTAGTCGGCAACCCTGTGGCCAGAAAAGCAATCCCCGACGGCAACAACCAGCCTAGTTCGATGACCAATGGTGGCCTACGATGATGGAAATCAAAGATGGAATACAAAACAAGGGATTCGAAAAATAATGATTTTCAAGAGATTTTCAATAGAAAATTCAGCAAAATTCAAGATTAAACTCATGAAAGATTGAGAGCATGTGATGGAAGAACTTACCTGATTTAGATGGAATTTGATCTGATTTTTGATGGCCAAAGTAAGATCAAATCCACCGACAAACAGGATGAAAAGAGAAAAGAAACCAACGATTAATCAGTAATTTTTTTTTGTGAAGAAAACATAAAGATTGAGGCCTTTAAATAGATCTATAATGGTAAGAATTTAGAGTTCGATTGAGTCTTTATTTCCTAATATTTGAGGATTTTGGATCGGAAAGAACTCCTTTGGAAGTTCTTCTGTGTGACCCCCCTTCCACAATAATTTTAGGCTTCCCAACATGTGTACAGCATGCGCTGGCTTAAATTTTTTTTTAGCTTGCTTTAAGATGTGTGTGTGGGGGTTGGGGTATCACAAAATCATAAGAACATAATAGGATGTCATAACAGCAAATAAGAGATCATAAATATTGATTGAGATGTCGTAAGCTGCAGTAAAATGCTTGCGTGTTGCTTGCTCCTGATCTATATGACTTTTCGATAGTAGTTATGTCTTTTCGATAGCATGTTATATGACTTTCTGTATTATCATTTTTACTTCTCATTGCACTAACCTGACAAAAGTTCATTTCAGCTTACCTAATGCATTAACTTCGTCTACCAAAATGCTACTGTAATAAAGAAATTTTAAAAAAAAATGAAATGCAACAAAAAAACAAACCTGATGGGTACGACATGCTGTGTTGAAAAAATTGATCCAGGTTAATACTAGCAACAACTTCGAATGTACAATGCTCGCTGCAAGAGAAATCTTGGACAATCTAAAGCTCAAGCAGTAAAAGAACAAAATAAAGAAGAAGAGAGAGAATAGAAGCATTCATAATAGCCAAACATAAAAAAATAAAGAAAAGAGGGCATCCCGAAGGAAATGATATTTCATTATTTAAATTAAAAATTAATATAATATGCATTAACTCCCTCTGACGTGTACCCCTGTGATACCTTGTCTTATTAAATGCAGGGTCAGATGACCGAGATGACGATTATGGGGTGCCTAATCGCGCATCTTCTCTATGCCATGTGGACGATTGCCACGGTGTGCTCCCTGTCATTTTTGCTGCACCACGTGTCGTGAACAAAATTACTCTATGTCACTAAGTTGGATGGTCTATCCCATAATATTGGGCTGGGCCAACACAAAATCTAGTTATATTGGATCTTGCTATTTCTTAATCCTATCAAGTTGGGTCTTAAATGCCCTTACTCTGTACACTATTTGGTGCATCAACTCTAAAAAATATTGAGTCCAAATAATTGGAACTAAGCTTGATTCTGTTCATTTGAAGCTCAGCAAAGCCTCCTTTGGGATTTTAGTGAGGCCCACTTTCCCATATTTGACTATAGATAGGTGCAATTGATTTGTTCAATTTTGATTTATTCTCCTACTTGCATATTGGTGACGCTGCATAGCATAGCGGAGCCAATTATTATTGCATGAAAACATTATATATATGACAATGTTGGTTACTTATTATAGGAATGTTGCCTTTATGTATTTGCTCTCAAGGATCTATTTGTATAACTATATGCTTACTTATCTATGATGCACTCGAATGGATGACATCATTACATAAAACATGCACAGGTGTTATTATTACGCCTTCTTGATATGTATCTGTATAAATTCTTGTTTAAAATAATATGTCATAGGTGGCCCTTTCTTTGATCTATTACCCAACGGTCATGATCTCTTTGAACGGGCTGGACGTATTTTAAGAGAATGGTCCATTTGATACTTTTCCAACGTGAGCTGAATGAGGATGATACATGATTATACTAGTCTGTTGTACTTATTTTGATACTAATCTGATTTATCTAATCCCTTATCTATTTATTACAATTCTACAAATATTAAAAAAATATATATTTTTTAGATATAGGTGCTTTGATTTGTAAAGTTTTTATGGCAAGTTATTTTATGCATGCACTCGGCCTTTGTGGATTAAGATTGGGTGCAAAACTTCAAGTACAATCTATGATTCAAGGTAGAACCACAAGATAGGATATATCATGGTTGATCAGATGGAGATCTAACATGGTTAGATGTGTCTTTAGAGTTTCATGCCTCGTTCCCTTTGAGGATGGACAATTTTGGAATGAAATGAGAGATTTAAGGAGTTAATTTTTTTTCTTTATGAGTAAACTCTCCATTGGGTACCATTCCATGCACGCGCGCGTGCGTGCGTGTAGTGTTTGTGTGTATGTCCTATCTAACTATTGTGTATGTGTGCGCATGTGCATGCATGTATATTGTACTCAATTGTGTGAGTTCTTTCCAAATCATTGAAAAGTATTAGTGTTTAGCAGTGTAGAATATTGTTCAACAAAGGGAAAAGAGTAGTAAAGAATGTACAAGTTCCGAACTATTAGTTTCCTGATTTTTTGCCAATCACTTATTGCGAGACTTCTTCCTTTAATTCTTCAAAGTGAATTCTCAATATAAATAACTCCAGAGATTTGTTTTCTTTAACCCATATATGTTTTGTTTTGTTTTTGTTTTTGTTTTTTGCCTTTTTTTTCACATGATTGCATATCATTACTTGGATTTCTTATTCAAGCAAATAAACAATACCATTCTCTAGCACTCCATCTCTGTGTAACCTGTATTTAGAGCTAAGCATAAATGTAATTTACATATCTGGCTTGTACAAAAGTAATTAAAACATATTCCTTTGCTTTGAATATTCTGAAAATAAATTTGCTTAAAAGATCTTATTTAGTATGCATTTGAGTGTTATGATATGTGGATATCATGGCTATAGATAACCCATGTTGGCTTACTTGGCACATATAGTTAGTGACATAGTATGAAATCAACCCACTGATCGTGAATCAACATGTGCTGAGAAAGGTTTAAATATAAAATTTGAATTTTGATGAGATTTGAACAAGAAAGAAGACCGTAGTAGATTTGAATTCAGAAAAGGAAGAAGGTTACGGAATCCCTTGATCTCTGCCTCTAAATCATGATAAATCCATGCTTTTTATTTATATAAATAGGACCAAGGAGATTCTAAGAGAATAGACTCTAAAAGTGAGAAAATCCCATAGCTCAAGATCTCATGGTGATAGGCTCTTAAGCCCTCATCTATCATTCTGCTCCTTTTTTGTAGGTTAGCAGGTAAATGAAGTATCGAGACCGAGGTTAGCAGGAGCAAATCTAATGAGTTTTTCTTTCTTTGTTATGTGCGCAGATCCATACCCTCCAAGAAATATTAGTGATCCATCTTCCACCATATAGATGAGTTGAGCAAATTGATCAATGCTCTCCAGCCTACCCTAGTTAGACTGGATTTTGGTGGCATTAGATTAGCACCATCTATGGGAAGACGAGAACATATCCCACCTTCTTGCTTTATTAGATCTGAGCATCTTCAGCAATGATTTCATTGTCTACTCATTCTCAAGCATGTAAGTAGTTGACCCCTCTCCCATGACCATCCTCGAGCATTCTAATAAGAAGAGCACAATGGAGTACGATGGATCTCTCCTCGTCCAAGCATGAGGAGAGCATGATGGACCTCTCTTTGCTGGAGCATAAGTTGAGCTAAAGATAGGTTGGCCTCATCCAAGCACGAGCGATACCTTAAAGAGGGATCCTTAATCTCCTCACTCTAGGACGAGTCTAGCCGAAGATAGGACGGCCTCAATCGAGTGCGAGGATAGTGAAGCCCAACTTGGGTCACTTGGGATATCCTCGAGAGGGATCCCTAAGCTCCTTGCTCGAGTATGAGTCAAGTCGAAGATGGGCCAGCATCATCTGAGTGTGAGATTGGTGAAGTCCAACCTAAGCCACTTGGGATACCCCCAAGAGGGATCCCTAAACTTCTTGCCTGAGCATGAGATGACTTAAAGAAGGGACGGCCTTATCCAAAAGTGAGAATGGTAAAGCCTGACCTGAGCCACTTTGGACACCTCTAAGAGGGGACCCCTAAGCTCCTTGCCCGAGCACAAGTCAAGCTAGACAGGCCAGCCTTATCCTTGTATGAGGTTGGTAAATCCTGACCTGAGCCACTTGGGATACCTTGAGAGGGATCCTTAAGCTCCTCCCCGGAGCATGAGTTGAGCAGAAGATAGGATGGGCTCGTCTAAGTGTCAGGACGGCGAAGCCCGATCTGCATCATTTGGGATACCCCCGAGAGAGATCCCTAAGCTTCTTGCTTGAGTGTGAGTCAAGCTGAAGATGGGCCGACCTCATCTGAGTATAAGGTTGGAGAAGCCTGACCTGGGCCACTTGGGATACCTGAGAGGGATCCCTAAGCTCCTCACTCGAGCATGAGTCGAGCTGAAGATGGGATGTACTGGTCTGAGTGCAAGGATAGCAATGCCCAATATGGGCCATTTGGAATACCCCTAAAAGGATCCCCAAGCTCCTCACCTGAGTGCAAGCTAAGCCAAAGATAGATCGGCCTCGTCCAAGCATAAGGTTGGCGAAGTCCGAACTGGGCCATTTAGGATACCTCCAAGAGGGATCCCTAAGCTTCTTGCCCAAGCATGAGTTGAGCCGAAGATGGGATGACCTCATCCGAGCACGAGAACAAGAAAGCCCAACTTGAGCCACTTGGGATATCCCCAAAAGGGATCCCTAAGTGCCTCGCCCGAGCGTGAGTTGAGCCAAAGATGGGATGGCCTCATCCAAGCTTGAGGATAACAAAGCCCGATTTGGGCCACTTGAGATATCCTCGATTGGGATCCATAACCTCATCACTAGGGGTGCAAATGAGTTCAAGCCACTCACAAGCTACCCAGCTCAACTCAACTCGAATATTATCGAGCTCGAGTAGCTCGAATAGTTTTTTGAGTCGAGCTCCAGTAGCAAGATCTCAGCTCGAAAGCTCACGAGCCAACTCAAATTTATATATATTTTAATAATAATATTTTATTTATAATATATATATTAGTGTATATCATTAGAAGACTAAAGCTCGATTTCGAGTTCGAGTATGGCTCGATTGATATTCGAGTCGAGTCAAGTCGATCTCAAGTTTTAACTATTTTTCATTAAGTCGAGCTCAGACTTGGGATATTAAGACCCAATTGATCTCGAGCTAAGTTTCGAGCTCGAGTATTCTGAGTCAAGTTGAGCTCGAGCTTCTAGCTACTCAACTTGGCTCGACTTGATTGCACCCTTACTCCTTACCCAAGTGTGAGTTGAGCTGAAGATGGGATGGACTCATCCAAGAATGAGGATGGCGAAGCCCAACCTAGGTCACTTGAGATATCTCCGATGTTGCCCAGCTGGACAACCCAAGAGGGAGGAGGGGTTGAATTAGGTTTTCAAAAATCTAATCAAATATGTGTAATTCTAGAACTTATTTGAGTGAAGTGAGTGTATAGCAAGCTAAATATAATGCAAGTAATGAAGTAAAGTCACACACACAAATACAACTAGGTTTATAATAGTTCGGTGCACTTCAAGCATCTACGTCCACTTCCCAAGCTTTACTTGAGAATTTTACTATATTCCAGTGAATACAGCTAGTTTGTTTTAACTGAGATCATAAACAATCCAATTGATTTTACCAAATCAACCAATCAAAATTTTTACAAGTCTTATCCAAGGCTCCCAATCCAATTCAAAGGATTGCAACAAATCTATCCCCAAGGTTCAATCCCATTAAACTTATTATAGAAATTTGAAAAGAAAACTTTACAACTCAAGAAAGCTCCTTAAAAAGAACAAATGAGGTCGATGAAGCTTGTTCGAAGAAGGCTTGAATGCTTGCACTAATTGCTCACTGACTTCTCCTTGAATGCCCTTACAATTCTTAAAAAAAATTGATTGGAAGTGGTTGAGTCTCTTGAATGCAATGAATGCTAAATTTTTTGGGCTATTTCACTTTACAAGTGTATATTTTCTTGATTCCTTGGCTTCTCTTATATCTACTGTGCATTCTCTTCAAGTTTCATGTATTTTGAACCCATTTGTGGCCATTTATGACCATTGGAGGCAAAATAGAGCCGTTGGAAAAGTTTTGGATAAAACTGGATATCCTGTAAAACTAGTTGTTATCCCTATCAGAGGCACATGAGTCGGCTCAAAATGATCCAATGTCAGCTTGAAATGGTCTCGAGTCAGCTTGAACTCCTCTTGAGTTGGCTCGACCTCAAATGTGCAAAATTTGACTTTCTATTTCACTTGAGAGAGTTGGCTCAAAATGATATCGAGTCGGTTTGCCTGCGTATTAGGACTGCATGCCATACGTAGATTGTGCCAGAGTCGACTCGATTGCTGTCAGGAGTCGACTCGATTCTCTCAAACTTATTTTTATAAAGAAATCCATCTCCAAACTTGATTTTCTTGGTTCAATCTTCTTCCAGAAGATTTCAAAACTTATCAAAGGAGTTAACATACTACATAAACAATCTCAAGGCGAGCTTTGAAATAGTGAGATCATTTTTATACTCTAATATTTTGTGATCATCAAAATCATTCCTTAAGGTTAATAATCTTTCTCTTTTTGATGATGACAAAACATTGAGTATAAGCATTTAGAGATAATAATTAGCGTGAAGTAATGCAATGTATGGCATACAGTATTGGTGTTTCAAATGGAATAGATGTTCTAAAATAATGTCATGCAGGTAAATAATAAGGGGTTATGATCCTTATACATGATATCAAGGTAATGCTGTAAAAATGTAGGAAGTATCATCGATTTTAACAATTTCCTTTGTCAAGAGCCCAAAATTATCTTTGCTTGATCTCTTCTCCCCCTTAATGTATGTTTTAGATGTTTCAGATACTCATTGTGTGATATTAGTTGATGTTGATTTAAGCTTGCTTTAAATTGGTTTTCCCTTTAAGTTAGTGCTTCTTAGGTTTATGTCTTTCTGTATCTTTATGCTCAATCTTACAATCTTATTTATTTTCTCCCCCTTTTGTCATCAGCAAATAAGGTGAAGGAGGAAAAAAGAAGGGGCAAAAACACAAACATTAAAGGATAAGTACTTCATTTCATGTATCATTACATAAATTGTATTGTATACAAAAAGGTGTCACCAACAATACAGTCAAAATACTGTCCAAGATACAAGATTTTCAAAAGAAATAGTCAATATAATAGAAACTATCGGTCTAGCCCTAAATGATGTACTCATCATCAGAAGGAAGCTCGATATGAGGCGAGGCTCCCACACTAGATGATGAAGAAGTAGTTCTCTTGCTTTGGGTCCTCGCAGGGCCCTAGGCGAAGAGAAGGAAACTAAAGTCAAGCCTAACAATAGAGCTAAAGGGTAGCCTAGTAGAGGTGGTCTGAGGCTGAGGCCAGGGAGCCTGTCTAGATGTAGGTTGGGGCCTAGGAGGTGAGATGTGAATGATCATGATTCCACCTAAGACTCGAGCTATTGCATGGCTGCATGAAGAGTCCCAACACTGCTCTGCTGAAAGAGATGGCATCTATGATTTTCTTACTGACTCGTGCCACTTCTTATGCCAACATAGAAACAGTCTCAGCATCCTCGGCTGTTTGACTCTGAGCTCACTTCAAAATCTCAATCCTCTGTGATAGTTGACTGACCTCCACCTTAAGCTCACATACCATCTCCTAAGGTCCTGTCTGAGCTCGTCATGATGGTGCTGGATCTCCAATCTTAAATCAATGAACATGACTCCCAACATCTAACTAATCTGATCAACTAATCCTATTGAGTCACACAAGGAGTGTGAGAAGATGCAAGTATAACAGGTGAGGATGGTGCTGCTGGTGCTGTGGCTGATGCCGGGAGAGGTGAAGGTGAGCTCGGGGTGTCCCATCACATTGAGGCATACTCAAACCTACCTCATCATCATTGTCTCTAATTGGTTCTGATCCCAAGCCTCTACACACCAATCGTCCATTCAATTTGTAGTGCCCCATACGATCGAGTGACCGTTTAGTGAAGAAATTGGTGTGCAGCAGTTCTCTAAAATCTTCTCCCTCCAAGCTAATCTCAGCATCTATAAAAATAAGAGTAAACACCATACCATAGGAAAGATAAGCCTTAGATCTACCTGCGGCTTTCTTGATCTGTTATAGCATCATGAATGGTAGATTCATTGAGGTGCCCTAAATCATAATACATCACCGCAATCTCTCGTTTGGCCATCCAATCAAAGTGCCCAGTCTTTGGAAATAGTATTCTATTGACAATACTATGCCGCAATTTGATTTCAACAAAGAGTTGATTGGCCATGTGGAAGTCAATATTACTCAAATCATCTCTCCCAAATATGCATTTTTAACCCTCAATCTCATTTTCTAATTTGGGGTAGTAGATTCCTGCCCTAGGCATAGCTAAAAGGTGTCCCAACTTTTTTGCATCCAACACAACTAAGACACCTTTGACTGCGGATAAGATGGAGCTAGTTCAAATCCTCATATTCTCAAAGAATTCTCAAACGAGGTTAGTGTAAGTGGGTAGAATTCTCAAACGAGGTTAGTGTAAGTGGGTACCTCTAAAGAGTACATTTTTCCCAAACTTGTTGATGGATCCAACTCCCTATGCGAACATGCTTATCTTCCAGGAACTTGAAGTCTACTTTTCTTTCGGTTGTGATAACACGCGAAGCCATTGGAACACGAGGAGTAAATGATGGTGGAGGGACAGGACATTGCACTTCATGATCTTCATGGGTTTTGGCCCTTCTCTTGGAAGATTTTGGTTCCCTACACCTTTTTTCCATGGTAGATTTTGTCTTGGGAGCCATCTTCTTCTCAAATCTCACGTGGAATCAGAAGGAAAGGTAGTGAAAAGGGTTTGGAGATGAGTCAGGAGAGTTTGGAAGAGTAGCTCAAAGGAACGAAAAAAGAAACGTGAACAAGATATTCGGAAGGATCCCTCATGAGTGTGGAATACGGATCTCCTGCTCAAGATCGCTAATCCAGATGATGATGTCGACACCGCAATAGGAAGGAAGAATAGATAAAAAGAACATAATCAAATACATAGATTAGCTCAAGGCTTATCTACATGGGGCATGCAAGCTTCACTATGAAAAAAAATAAATACAAGAAGAGATCACATACTCTCAACTCTCATAAACCTCTCTCCTTTAACAAGAAGCATTCACCCTGACAAAAACTCTCACAAAAATTCTAAGAAAACCTCTCTACAGCTGCTCTTACAATTCTCTACCGCTGCTATTGCCTGCTGCTCATGCCAAGCCACTACCTGAGACCTCTGGGTGCCTCACATGTTTTCAGAGCCCGTGTGCCCCTTTTAAAGGTCTCAAATTCACTTCAGATTGAAATCAAATTATATCAGGACTCAAAACTAGTCTGAACCATCGGATCTCTCCTGCAAGCTTTCCTAGCCCTCAGATCATGCGTCTGCACGTGTCACAGCCGTCAGATCTCGCAAAGCCATGCATGCACCATGATAAACTAAATTTAGATTGTGATGGTCCATGGGAGACATGGGGACCGCATTTCCTCCCATGATCCATGGTGGACTGCATCACACATCATCGTGCACCGCATGGGTGCACGCTTGGACCATGCACCTGTGCGTGTCCTGAGTCGTGCACACCCGTGCGCATCCTAGGCCGCGCGCACCCATGTGCATCCTTGGCTGCACACATCCGCACGCCCGTGCACTGTAGGCCCTAGCTAGGCCATGCGCTATAGGCCCCGCTGGGCCGTGCGTTGCAAGCCACACCTTCGAGCCATGTTTTGCGAGCCTTCGCATCTACCGGACTTCTCTATCTTGGGCTACTGTGGGTTGAATTCGAGGCACCAAAACTCAACACAAGATTTTTGAAATACCCATTTAAGAAGAGGATCTCGATGATTGAGTTAGCTCGAGTAGTTCTGTAAGAGTCGACTTGAGACACAAGTCAACTTGCAGTCTCCTGCCGAGTTGACTCGGCCTAATCTCAAAATTAGAAATCATCCCAAATTGATTTCAAGTATTTTGAAACAACTCAAATCAATTTGGTTGAGAAGAATATTCATTGAAAAGGATCAGAATTATAAGAGGAAACACTAGAGTTTAGGATTGAACAATTAGTTTTAGAGGGGATCACAGATTCCTAGCTCACCTCTAGTTATACTAAATCTATCCTCATTTAGGAGTTAGGTAAAGATATCCACTGATTGATTATCAGTGCATATAAATTCAAGTAAAATATCATTGTTTTGAATATAATCACTAATGAAATGATGACTTATTTCAGTGTGCTTTGTTCTAGAATGCTGTATAAGATTTTTAGTTAGGTTTATTACACTAGTGTTGTCACATCTTATTGAGATTTCATTTTGTTCAATACCATAATCCTTGAGTTATTGCTTAATCCAAAATATTTGAATATAGCAACTCCCAACTGCAATATACTCGATCTAGATCGTAGATAATGCAATTGAGTTCTACTTCTTGTTAAACTAAGAATTAAGTTTACTCTAAGAATTGACATGTTCTACTAGTACTTTTCTATCAATTCTGTATCCACCATAGTTAGCATCTAAATATCCAATTAAGTTGATTGATGATTGTTTTGAGTACCAAAATCCTAAGTTGTGTGTGTTAACTAAGTATGTTAGTATTCTTTTAACTGCAAGTATATGAGATTTCTTAAAATTTATCCGAAACCCAGCACACATGCAAACATTAAATAGTATATTAGATCTACTAGTAGTAAAATTAAGTAGAGATCTGATTACACCTTGATAGAGCTTTTGATCTATACTTTTATCGCTTTCATCTTTATCTAATATGTATGATAGGCTCATGGGTGTGTCAATTTCTTTGCATTCTCCATCCCAAACTTCTTAAGGATCTCCCTCATATATTTTGTTTGGTTAATGAAGATCCCTTCCTTTGTTATTTGATTTGGAGCCTAAAGAAGAAGTTTAGCTCTCCTATTATGCTTATTCCAAATTCATCCTACATTAACTTAGCAAATTCTTGATAAAAATTCTCATTAGTAGCTCTAAAAATGATATTATCAACATAAATCTGAACTATTAATAAGTCATTATCTTTTTTTCCAAAATTATGTTGTGTCCATGCTATCTCTAGCAAATTTGTTTTCAAGCAGAAATTTGCTTAGCCTATCATATCATGCTCTAAGTACTTGTTTTAATCTATATAATGCTTTGTTAAGCTTAAAATCATGATTTGATGAAGTATGATTTTCAAATCTAAGAGGTTGTTCTATAAAAATTTCTTCAGTAATGTAATCATTTAAGAATGTACTTTTTACATCTATTTGATATAGTTTAAAATTTATGTAGCATGCAAATATAAATAGCAATCTTATTGCTTCTAACGTAGCTACAGATGCTTAAATTTTATCAAAATCTATTTTTCTTCTTGGTTATATCCTTTTATAACTAATCTAGCTTTATTCTTAATTATACTATCATTTTCATCTAATTTATTCCTAAACACCCATTTAGTGTCTATTATAGGATAGTCAGTTGATCTACTTACTAAAGTCCAAATATTATTTTCTTAAATTGATTTAACCCCTCTTACATAGTAAGCATCTAATTTGGATCATTTTCAGCTTTCTCTATACATTTGAATTCAATTTGAGAGACAAAAGCTAGATAATCATGAGTATTCTAAAAGAAGCTCTAGTTCTTATCCTTCGTGAAGGATAAGCAATTATGAGATTTTTTGGTAGGTTATGTGCATACCTCCACTCTTTAGGTAGATCTTCATACTCTTTGTTCATGCTTCTCTCAAGATTCTTTTTTGGATCTTCATCTTTTGTTTCTTCAATTACATTTTGATTTGACTTCTCCTTCGAGTTGAGTTCTTTCATCCTATTTTCTAAGATACTTGCATCATTATCAATAGCATCTTCCTTTCTCGAGAAAAGATTATTAGCTTCATCGAGCACAATATGTATAGACTCTTCAACAACCAAAATTTATTGTTGAAAACTTTATATACCTTGCTGGGTATAGAGTATCCTAAAAAATATTTTATCCGATTTGGCATTAATTTTTTTAATTTTTTTTCATTATTTAACATAAAATATCGATATACAAAATATGAAAATAACTAATGTTAGGCTTTCTTCTTTTTCAAAGCTCATAAGAACTTTTTTTAAAATAAGATAGATCAAAACTCTATTTAAGATGTAACATACAGTGTTAATAGCTTTAGTCCAAAAATATTTTGGGAGACTCCCTTCACACAGTATGGTATGGGTCATTTTTTTTAAGATCCTATTTTTCTTCAACTACTTATTTTGTTAAGGTATTCTTAGTGCTGAAAAATTATGTTTAATGCTATGTTCTATAGAAATTTTAAATTTTGATTTTCAAATTCAATACTATGATCACTATGAATGCAAACAATAGTTCGGTTCTTTTATTTAGAACTTTACAATAAAATTTTGAGAACATAGTGAAGGTTTCATCTTTATGTAAATAAAATCTAAATGAAATATGAGAAATCATATATAATCATAAGTCCATATTTCTTCCTCCTAGGGTTATAGTCTTAGTAGGTCTAAATAAGTCTATGTGAATCAATTCAAGTGGTCTAGAAGTTAAGAATATATTTTTGAGTTTAAAGTTTTCCCTAGTTTGTTTCTAAATTGGCATGCATCATAAATTCAATTTTTTTCAAAATCCAATTGAGGTAATCTTTTAACTAGGCCTTTGGCAATTAATTTAGAAATAGTATTCATACTAACATATCCTAATCTATGATGCCACAACCAACTAGTCTCTTAATTTTTCTATCCATTGCGAGAAGACATTGATCACTTTTTATGGCTATCTCATCAAGATCAACTATATAGATGTTACCATGCCTAAGTCCAATGAACTTTGTGCTTTCATCAAAAGGACTAAAAACTATATACATACATGATTCAAAAGTTTAAATTTTTTATCATAAGGTTGGCTTATACTAAGTAAATTATGTTTTAAGCTATCTTCTAACAATATATTTTCAATAAAGGTAGGAGTAATGCTAATTTTATCAATTTCTATGATTTTCTTTGCCGTTGTCACCAAAGTCACTACTCCTCCTTTCTTTCAAGAGTGATAAATTGATCCTCATCATCCGTCATATGCCTTGGATAGCCACTATCTAAATACCATCTTCTTTTAGCTCCATTGACTGTAAAATATTCCTCCAAAATAATTAAGTAGCTAATTTAGTAATCCAAATTTTTTTGGATCTTTAGGGTTAACAATCATGATTCTTTGAAATCTAAATTTCTTAACTATTTTACCATTAGAATTTTTAAAGTTGTCTGTGTGTGCTTTGTATCCTACTTTACCACAACTAAAGCATATAACATGTGAGGTGATATGTGATGATGATGAACTAGTGAAGATATTTTTTAAGAACTTCTACTTTTTGTTAGGATTGAAACCAATATTGACTTTGTCATAAATAGCTTTTAATTATTTAAGATCATTTGTAATTTTCTAAACTACATGTAAATTTATCAACCAATGATTTTGATTTTTCAACTTCCTTCTTTAAGGATTTATTTTCTTCCATCAAATTTTGCTACTTTGTATAATATCTTCCATTTCTTTAGATAAAGCTTCATTCCTTGTTTTCAAGCTCTTATTCTTAATTCTTATTTTCTAAATTCATCCAATAAATCATAAAAAGTATCTTGAAGTTCTTCAAAGTAAAATCTAAGGTAAATTCTAATGTTATCTCATCATCTTGTGCAATGAGATACAGGTTTACTACATTTTCATTCTCTTCATCGGAGCTAGATTCATTGCTGTCGCTCCATATAGCAACCATTGCCTTCTTTTTAGTCTTCTTATAGCTCTTCTTCAAACTAGGCAATCAACTTTAAAGTGTCCTGGCTTTTTGCACTTATAACAAGGGCTGCTCTTTTCTTTTCTTTCTCCTTCCTTGGCTCTCCTTTGGTCAAGATTCTTCTCTTGAATCCTTACCTTCTTTTGCCTACAAATTTTTTGAATATCTTGATAAGTAGGGCCATATCTTTATCGCCTTCTTCATCTTCAGATGACTTCTCACTTTTTTCATTGCTTGCCACTAATTTTAGAACTATTATCTTTTTCTTTCTTTCCTCTTCATCATTGTGCTACTTCATGGCCAATTCGTGTGTCATTAAAGATCTAAGCAGCTGCTCAAGTGGCAGCTTGTTCAAGTTTTTTGCCTTTTGGATAGCGGTAACTTTGGCTTTCCATGACCTAGGCAATGATTTAAAATTTTTTTATCAAATTACTGTTAGAATACTCTTATCAAGGCTTTGAGTCCATTTATAATGTCAGTGAAGTATGTGAATATATCAGTGATTGATTCATTTGATTCTATTTTGAATAGTTTATAATTGTGCACTAACATATTGATTTTTGACTCCTTAATTTGATTTATGCTTTCATGTGTGACTTCAAGTTTATTCCAATTTTTTTTGTAAAATTATAAATAAAATTTGATAAAACTCATTAGCATTAAAACATAATATAATACGTTTGTTGCCTTAGCATTTAGCTGAACTAATTTCTTATCTTCTTCATTCTAATTCTTTTGGATTTGAAAGTGCTAATGCCATCGACAATAATGGTGGGTTTGTGTGGCTCATTGGTTATGATACTCAATAAGTCATAATTAAGAGCTTTGAATAAAATACGCATGTGAGCCTTTCAATACGTATAATTTAACCCATTAAAAAGTGATGGCCTATTTGTAGATTACCCTTCAGTAAGTAAACTACCCAATTCAGTTGCCATGATCTTTACTCTTAATTGTTAGATCAAATTCTAGCTGAGTACCAAGCTTAGATACCACTTGTTGTTTAGCTAAACAATCCAAAAGAGGGGGGAGGTGAATTGAATTTTTTGAAAATCTAAACAAATATGTGCAATTTGTAGAACTTAATTAAGTGAAGTGAGTATATAGCAAGCTAAATGTAATGCAAGTAATGAAGTGAAAGTCACACAACTATGTCAAGCACGTCAAGCACCTACGTCAACTCTTCAAGCTTCACTTGAAAATTTTACTATATTCCAATGAATATGGCTGGTTTATTTTAATCAGGATCACAAATAACCCAATTGATTTTACTAAGTCAACCAATCAAAATCTTTACAAATCTTATACAAGACCCCAATCCAATTCAAAAGATTGCAACAAATCTATCTCCAAGTTTCAGTCCCACTAAAATTTGTTACAGAAATTTTGAAAAGAAAACTTTACAACTCAAGAAAGCTCCTTAAAAAGAGCAAATGGGGGCCGATGAAGCTTGCTCAAAGAAGGCTTGAATGCTTGTAGTAATTGCTCACTGACTTCTCCTTGAATGCCCTCACAATTCTTAAGAAAAATTGGTTGGAAATGGTTGAGTCTCTTGAATGCAATGAATGTTGAACTTTTTAGGCTATTTCACTTTAAAAGTATATCTTTTCTTAATTGGTTCTTTGGCTTCTCTTATATCTACCATACATTCCCTCCAATTTTGATGCATTTTGAACCTATTTTTGACCATTTATGACCGTTGGAGGCAAAATAGAGCCATTGAAAAAGTTCTGGATAAAACTAGATATCCTGCAAAACTAATCGTTATCTCTGTCAAAGGTACAGGAGTCGGCTCAAAATGATCTCGAATCGGCTCGAAATGGTCTCAAGTCGGCTCAACCTCAAATCTGCAAAATTTGGCTTTCTATTTCACTTAAGAGAGTCGATTCGAAATGATATCGAGTTGGATCACCTGTGTATCAAGACTGCGTGCCATGCCCAGATTGTGCCAGAGTTGACTCAGTTACTGTCGGAGTCGACTCGATTCCCTTAAACTTACTTTATCGAGAAATCCATCTTTGAACTTGGTTTTTTTGTTTCAATCTTCTTCCAGGAGATTTCAAAATTTGTCAAAAGAGTTAACATCTTACCTAAACAATCTCAAGGCGAGCTTAGAAACAGTTAGATCATTTTATGCTCCAATATCTTGTGATCATCAAAATCATTCCATGGGATTAACATCCGAAAAGATCCTTAAGCTCCTTGTCCAAGTGAGAGGTCAGTCAAGCCAGACTTGGGCTACTTAGAGTAATCCATGAAAGGTCCAAGGGGTCCCTATGGTGAGGCGTGAACCAGACCTAAGCACTCCTCATTTGCGGATGAGCTTAGCACAGTTTCTCATCTGAGTGCGAGTTGAGCACTGATTAACCTTGCCTAGATGGAGGGGATAATTCAAAGAGGGACCTCGAAGCTCCTCATGTAAAATATGAGTCAAGTCGAAGTCAAAATGCTCCTCATTCGAGTACGAGCTGAGCGTCGGCCACCTTGGCTAGTTGTAGGAGAAAACCCAGAGGGGGACCCTAGGACTCCTCGTATGAGATGCAAGTCTAGCCGAAGATGAATCACTCCTCATCTGAGCACGAGCTTAGCGTAGCTCTTCATTCAAGTACGAGAGGAGCATAGGCCGATCTTCTCCAATTGGAGGGGTTAACCTAGAGAGAGACCCTGGGACTCCTCGCATGAGATGCAAGTTGAGTCGGAGATGAAGCACTGAGCACATCTCTTTGTCTGAGTATGAGCTGAGCACAAGCCGACCTTGGCCAATTGAAGGAGATAACCCAGAGAATGACTCTGATACTCCTCGTGCTAGACACGACTTAAGCTGATGGTGATGCACTCCTCATATGCAATATGAGCTAAACAAGGTTGATCTTGGCTAGATGGAGGGGATAACTCAAAGAGGGACCTCAATCCTCCTCGTGCTAGATGCAAGTTGAGCTGATAATGATGCGCTCCTCGTACGTGATGCAATCTGAGCAGAAGACAATCTTGGCCAGATAGATAATTATATTGTCATGCTTTGAACCCGACATCCGAGTTGATCATATGACACGGCCACATGAATCCTGGAGCATGCCCTAGAGATTATGCAAGGCTTAAATAATAAACAAATCCATAAGGATGCCAAAAGAATTATAGAAATTCAATGATATTTATCAAACCAAACTAATTCATCTTTATTGAATAACGTTCATAAAATTGAAACATTTATTTGGTATTTGAAAATCAAGTAACTAACTAACTAATGACTCTGTTGCTTGAACTTCATACCCAACTCGACCAATGCTATACATCCTACAATTTAAAAAAAAATAAGGGTGTGAGTTTTACAATCTAGTAAGAATCCCCATGCTCACACCAACATGAATAAAAAACACTTTTGAGATAATATTTAGCTGATAAGAAAATAGTAAAATTCATATTTTAATAATCTGAATAATACTCAATATAACAATATTTATACTATAAAACACACATATAAATGAGCCATGCCAACATGCAGATCAAGTTTAATTGTATAACTACTCAATTGCATATATATCACCACACAGAAATCTCAAGAAACATGTCACTAATATATCATCCAAGCAACAATTTGATTCTATTTATTTTTATTATCTGATTAATACAATTAGATCATGATCTCAATATCACTCGACATTGGATTAGATCCATACAAGCTCCGGTCTGTGGCTAGCCAATCACACACCATATTTTCATCCGTGATCGACAATCACATCTCAACCCATGGCTCACATCATAAATATCACGTTTCATATGTACTGGCTAGTCCAGATATCATTTAATTAGACATGTTTCATCATCTTGATTTGATTTCAGTAATGGATTAGATATAGCTATGTCCAGTCTGTGGTCAGCCAAACACGCACTATGCTTTCATCTATGGCCGCAATCATAAATTATATCTCAACTCATCGTTGATATGCTATATTTCACACATGACCAACTAGTCCACATGCTCCCCTTTATCCCACTCTTATAATTATGCATAATTATATTTATCTTTCCCATATTGAACTAATTATAATCATGCTCCAGTCTGTGATAGGCCAATCACAATGCTGCAATCTAGTCCAAGGCTAATCCAATATACACACCACATTTCTTGTATGGTCAGTTAGTCTAAACACTACCCATATCCATCCAAACTAATAAAGTCATAATCCAATTTTGATAATAGCTTAGTCACGGTTATGTTTCAGCTTGC
>KE505092.1:145342-156624 GCA_000441515.1 Elaeis oleifera
ACACATACATACATACATACATATATCTGTATATACATCTATATATATATAGATACGTACTTATATATATATATATATATGTATGTATGTATGTATGTATATACACATATGTATATATACACATATATGTACACACACACACACATATATATATATATATACATATATATATATATCATAAATGATAGAATTTTCTATTTGTCAATCTATTCGAGTATATGTTCAAATCTATGTGATGATTGTCCCTGGTAACCAATAAATCTAAACTAATTATAACAATAATTTTGTGTAATAAACATGATTATGTATTTATTTGAGACTTGTTTGGTTTTTCAGAAGAACTTTTTTTTCTTTTCAGTTCTTGAAAGGTTATTTTTGGAAATAAGATTTTAGTATATTTGGTTGATCATTGAAAAGTGATTTATTATAAATAACTTATATTTAGTTGAGCATCTATTTTTTTGAAAAGATTGTATACAATACCTATTATACCTTTGAGGTTTCGTTCTTTTGTGAGTAAAAGTTTACTGAGAATCTATATTTTTTAGATAAATATTTTCAGATAATATTTAGATAAAAAATAATTTACTTATATTTTTTTATATATGAAAAAATAGCTTTGAAATTTGTTACCCATATTCTTTTATATTACTATTTTTCTGGATAAGTTGTTAAAATTTATTCATATTTTTCATAACATCTTTTTATGCTTTTTAGGTTTGAAAAAAATGGATGATTGAGTTATTGAGCATTGAATGATGAAGATATTACAAATTAAATAAGATATTTTAGAAATAAATTAAATATTTACTTTACTGGTTGATAGAAAAATGATTTATCCATCCCTTAGATGAGTAAGATTTATCTCCTATTTTATGAGTAAATACTATCTATAAAAATAACTTACCCAATGCTATCTATGAAAAATAACTTATCCATATTGAAAAAAGTGAATATGGATAAGTTAGTCAATAAAAAAATTGATTAATTTTTTCATGATATTTATCCATAAAAAAGTAGACCCTAATAGATGTAAAATCTTATATTTTTGCTCCTAAAATTTATATAGATAATAATATTATATTTATATTAATATAAATATATTATTAATATATTACAATATAACATTATATCATACTAATTTATTGTATTAATATAATACTAAAATATATTAAATAATATTAATATTTTAATATAATAAATTATTAACATAGATATAAATGTAATATTAAATATAATATTATATTAATATAAATATGAATATAATAGTGTAAATACTATCTTAATACTAATAAAACTATTATATTAGTATAAATATTTAAATATAATAATATTATATATTAATATAAATATTATATTATTTAATACCTATAAATATTAGGAAATACTAATATAATATTATATTAATATTTGTAAGGATAATATTTAAATGATATTTTTTAGAAGAGCAAATGGAGACCCTGGCATGTATCGCTATTTGTATTTATCCTAATCATGTATTGATATTTTGTAAAATTTTAGTCACAGATCTTAAAAGAATATTTTAGAAAGAAAAGTACTATTAATAGAAGTTCCAAAAGCCACCTCTCCTGTAGATTTTCATTTTTCATAAAATATGAAAAATATCTTTCCATCAAAAGAGATTTTTTTATTAATCTTTCTTCTTTTAAAACTCCAATCAAATAAGAGACCCCTCTAGGGGTGGCAATTAGGGCAGGTCAGGTCGAATATAGGTCGAGTCAATACAGGTCGGATCAAAAAATCATCAATTCAAACTCGACCTGTTAATTAAATGAATCAAAAATTTAAATATGAGCCTCACTTATTTATTAAATAGATAACTCGATCCGATCCATTTAATATATTTATTAAACATATCAAATTTAGTTAAACGGATTAAACAGGTTAAACAAATCTGGTTAAATAGATCAAAAGCACATTAAGTAAGTTTTAAATAGGTTAAAAAGGTCTTAACAAGTTAAATAGGCTAAATAGGTCAAATTAAATGAATCGAAAATAGGTTAAGCAGGTTTAAACAGATTAAACAGATTTTAAATAAGTTAAATAGATTAAATAGATTATGTGACTTAACCCAATCTGAATATTAAATAGATTAAACATGTTAGATATCTAGAACCCAAATTCGATCCAAATATTAAACAGATTAAACAAGTCGACTTGTTTACAATCCAAACCCGCTTAGCCTATACCTAAACCTATTTATCACAGATCGAACACGGGTTGGGTTGATAGGTCGGATAATATTTTGCCAGCACTAGACCCCTCTCCACTTCCTAAGAATTGTCTTTTCTCCTCTACTTCCCTTAAACCAAGGGGTTTTAGGTGTAAGTTGATTGAAAGTATAGTCGAAAAGAGCACGGATCCTCTATTATGCACCACATGGTGTAGTGCACAATATGCACCATCCATCGCACGATAGATAGTCACGTGTGGTAATGAATTATACAATACATGTTATGCATAGCTGCATACAGCCATCCATCACATGATGAATGATGGCCGCGATACACCGTACTGTACGGTGAGAAAAGCACTTACGATAGCATTGCTAAGCAAAACTTTTTTGAGTTGAAAGTTTCGAAGATTCAAGTGCCAGACTCTATTTCAAAGGACAAAGCACAATGTAATGATTATAGCAACATAGGTTTATTGTGTATTAATAAATCTATCCAGAACAATAAACCCATTGCATACAAAGCATACAGATGAATAAATTCTGACGAGAACTATGCCACCAAATAACGAGCAATGGCACGAGCAAGGTTGGTCAAGTTTGAGAAAGCATTGCCATCTTTACTGATCGATTTCACCCCTAGCTCGTCGCAGCTCGCCGGCACCGACATGGCGACATTGAGCACAGCTTTGGCACCACGATTGAGCTTTGATGCCATAGACTTGGCTGCCCATTTTAGAGAAGGGATCAAGTCCGAGTAGAGTTGGTGGCAGGCCTCCAAGGCTTTATTAGCATGTGGACTGGAAGCATTCTTTAAGTGCTCCTCAAGTTTGGACTTGATGGCTATGGCTTTGGTGGTGGTGAGCTGGACTGCAATAACCCTAGCCCTTGGGCATCAGCGGAGCCACTACGTGGATCGGTCTTAAGAGTCTTGATGCAATACTCAGGGTAACATAATCGCCCCAAGAAATTACATACTTTTTGAGAGTACTACTGGCAGAAAGGGTGGAGATTTGGAAGAGGAAGATAAGAGCAAGAAGATAGAGAGATACAGAGGGCCTCATTTTACCATAGCAATTCTGATGGATACGTGACAGCAGGTGAGATATATATAAAGGCTCGCTACCAATAAAGGTTTCAGGATTTTTCACACTAATATTGAAAATGAGTATGTAACATAATTATAGGCACAATTATAGGGATATTATAAAGATATACTATAATTACAGATATTGGTCAACTGTACAATATCATAACGGTCTGTTTCCTTATACATTGTTATTTGTTCCTCCAAATATGTATGTCATGATTCATTTCTTGTATGCCATTACTCGATTTGATCTATTTTTGGCATATTATTAATTTTCTGTATCACAAGGAAATATATGCTATGATATGTTTCTTGGTTTGCATTATTTGTTTCCTTCATTGTAAGGATATGTATGTACGCCATGATTTCTTTACTTTTAGAATGGGAATAAATCTCTACAAGATTAGCATTTGTGGTTGGTGAAGTAGATTCGGTGGCATTAGATAGTGGTATATTCAATGAATTTCTTTTAGATAGATATAGAAGATTTTGTTTTCATAATTATAACAATAAACATTCCATAATTATAACAATAAACATTGCATCAAGAATATTTGCAATATATTTAGTAATTGCTTGTGAAGCTATTTTAGTTAAATCAGCCGATAGTTCAATTCAATGGATATTCCCATTCATAAACAAATAAAATTGTCTAAAAAATATGCTTGTATAATGAAGAAGAAAAAATTAAAATGCAGCATAAATCAATATACATAAGCTATTGATAGTATTATATATACTATGCTTTGTAGCAAACTATCCATAATGTCATATTTTTTGTCTACGACGAGGCAACCCATAATAGCATGGTCAGTCTTAAAACATATTCTATAATTTATTTTAACAAATAAGATATAATTTTATACCATATTCTTTGCAAAATTCAAAGCAATTGCTATCATGTTCTATGTAACCAAAGATACGGATATCTAACACACACATGTACACAATAAAGAATATATATTTATATATTTATATATTTATATCGGCAATTACATAATGAATGAAATCATCCCACACAAAACCAACGAAACCATTGACATATGATACATAAACAAGTATAAATTATACATATAGCTGAATGTGTATAAAGATTCTTACATCTACGGTGACAGATTTGGATATAGTATTTATCAATTCACATATAGCATATCTAGTCAGTCAATATCAATCCAACTCACCTTTGATCAACTATCAACCCAAGATATAAATTATTGCTAGCTTCCTATTTTAAAGTTCTAATATCTGAATTATCCTTAAATATAATTTTTTATCTGACTTAATATAAGACTAAATAAATAATTTAGATTATACCTTGATTTAAGAGCTATAATGCAAAAGCCCCTGTACTAGTTTTCTTCTTAATTAGATGATTGCACCCATCTAGATAACCAAAACCGAATGTAGAAAAGGTTGGTGACCTAAAGCTATTTTCTCCTCATTCTCGGATGCCATTTGGATCTAAGAATGGGATCCTCTGCAGTACTTAAAAAGTACTGCAGGGTGCGGTGCATATTTTGAGACGTCCATTAAAAGATGAATGATTATGTGATATTTATCTAAACTGTTCAAATATCTCTAGGATTTATCAATTCTTATTTCTTAGTATTTTAATGTATGCATGTAAGCATGCACGATCACTCATCTTTTGATGGACATCTTCAAAGTATGCACAGTATCCTGTGGTACTTTTTAAGTACCATGGAGGATTCATTCTCCTAGATTTGATTGTAATCCAAGAAAGTGTCTATAAAGGTGAGGAGATGGTGACCCGAAGTCGCATCTATCATTTGATTGATCTAAGACAAGGAAAGCTATCCTTTAATTTGATCATGTCTTATTAAGGCTGGTGTAGTTCATGCGGATGCGTCACTTTCTATTTGCCTTCTTGATGAGGACCATATTTGCTAGCTAGTCCGAATGGCTAACTTCTCAAATGAAGCCATCTTTAATGAGCTTATCCATCTCATTTTCAATTACCTTTTGGCTCTAGGATGAAGCTTCTTTTCTTCTATTTGACTACCCAATGCTTCAAATCCATATTAAGCTAATGTATCATAACCTCAGAGTCTATGTCTGGCATGTTTGATGCTGACCAAGCAAAGATGTCCATATTTCTAATTGGAAGGAGATAAGTTGCTGTCACGTCACTTCATCCAGTTATGAGCTAATCTAAATAGTCTTGTAGGCACGGCCTTCTTTGAGCAAAACCAAGATGAGCTCTTTAGTTTTTAGTTTTTTTTTGGTATAAAGAGCTCTTTAGTTGGTTCACCTCGGTGCTCCTTTAGCTCATCCCTCACATCTAACCCTTTAATGAAAAGAGTTTTTAAGCACTTTTTTCTCAGAGAGTCATCATGTAACATTGAAGAGCCAAGGCTTGATCTCTTCAAACTTCTTCAAGTCCATTCCTTATTAGGAAGCTCATCAATTGATGGTAGATTGACACCATAGCTTGGAGTGCATTTAACTTGGGCTAATCCAAGATTGCATTGTAGGCTGATGGAACTTTCATTGTTAAAAAATTCAACAACATAATCAATTGTCATGGCTCCCATCCTGTTGTGACTTGTAGGACTATGACTCCTTCAATGGAGAATATATCTTCAGAAAAGCCGACAAGGGGTGAGCGGAATATTCTTAACAAAGTAAAAGTCAATCCCATCCTAAAAGAGGCATCGTAAAATAACATATCGATAGAGCTTCTATTATCTACTAGAATGCATAGTACATCATAATTTGCAATAGTTAATGATACAACAACTGCATCATCATGTGAGGACTAGACTTGTTGTAGATCTACATCAAATTAGGTGATAATGTCCTAGTCCTCTTCTTTTTCATGGCTGCTTTTTCATCTTCTTGGTTAAGAGATCAGAATGAGTAGTTGCACTTTTCCCAAAGATAGTGTTGATGACATCAACTGTGAGTTGGTTTTTGTGATTCTCTTCGGGTGGTTGATGTTCAATCTGATTTTTCTTCCATTCTCATCATTTATCGACATACCACCCAAGTTGTCCACATTAGATGAGCGCTTTAATTTTATCTTTGACTTGAATGCACTCCTCATATCGTGGTTGTGGTTATGGTAGAATTGACAATACTTCCTCAAATTTAGCTTGTGGGCGGTGCTTGCATTCTCCTTAGCTATTATAGATGACCTTGGCCATCAATTTTCATTAAAATCTTGGCCTGAGGTGTATTGAGAAAAGTGTATGTTAGAACCTCTGATGTGGATCCTGAGATCAGAATCATTAAGGTAGAGTTTTAGATCAATATGAAGTCCTATAACTTTGGCTACTACCGTGCCTCCACTTATCCTTCAAATCTTTGCTTCTTCTTTTCTCAAGCTTGCTTCGGGTCAGTCTCCTAGCTCTCCATGGAGGCCATCACTTCTTTGATGTTTTCCATCTTAACTAGCATCTCAGTGAAGTCTTTCAGATACCTCTTCTCAAGAGAGAAGAGAAAATTGCACTCATGAAGTTCACCATTTAGGGCGAGTTTGGAAAATTGCATTCAAATACTTTTTCTCAGGCTTGCCAATAATCTTTTGGATAAACTATAGGTCTGTGTTAAAATCGAACTTACTGAGCTAAGTTTGGGTATGTCCCTGCAAAGCCTTAATTTGCTAATGCATCTCCTAAAATTTCTTATCGAGGTTAGCATCTCGGGCTAAGTAATGGGGTCAGCGAATGCCATCTTTGGCCATGCTGGTGGCTCTTTGACTGGCTATGCTAACTTAACAGAGCTTACCCTAAAATATAGGGATGGGAATGATGACTCTATGGTGGCAGTATTAAAGTTGGACATTGATCGTCCTACAGGTGTTGAGGTGCCGTAGGTGCCGCAAGCTATTGCATCACTTGAATCACTAGAGTCAGAGTTTGCACCTACTAGATGCATAGATTGAACTGCTCAGGAGTGACTACTAATATAGGTTGAGTTGGCAGAGGTTGTGCTTTGATTGATCCAGATAAGAACTATTGGAGTGACATGAAGCATTGGATGCCCCCAGCGTGATCTTATGTTGCCTTCCATCTTTCGAAATGGGCCAATGATGCCTTCCTCTAGTGCCCATCTGTTGTTGCTGATCTCAGAGGAGAGACTGAGATTGGTTTGGCTAAGGTGAATTAAGGTCGGTGGAGTAGGTGGGGCTCCTTCATAGAAGATTAGACCTGTAAAGACGGCTTTGTTGGAGATTTCCGATGAAGAACCTCTGATGCTTAAGTCAAGTAGAGACTAGAGACTAGAGAATAGTTAAAGAGCAAACTGGTGGGAATGAGAGAATGAAAGGGGCTTGAGACTTACCTGAGAGCCCCCTGCCTCCCTCTATTTATATGGGAGGTTGGTGGCCATTTTCACGACAAATAGTGGCCACCTCCATGGTGTTTGTGTACAGTAATCGCATCCCGTAGTTAACATGTGACTAGGATGAGCTATTGTTTGGTGGTCTCGGGTGCTTTATCTATGTCATAATGATTAGATAATGATCTTGGATATAACTGCTAGTGAGTACGTGAGAAGTTATGATCGTTACTTTAGGTCATCTATAGTCGAGGTGGATGGGTCGGTTGCTATGATCTGGTTCCTCCTCAAAGGGATCGAGGTCTGAGAGGAATATTTTTCTTATCAATCTTGTATTGCAACATCTCCTAATCTACAAGAATAATAGGTTTGGGTCTGCCCTAATTTTGTTTGAAACAATCTAAGATCTCATCTAAAAAAACTAGCTAAAAGATGCTATTTAGATTTTTAGATCCTATATAAGTACCCAAGATCTATCTTATACATAGCCAATGTAAAACTAAACTCCTGCATAGGTATTCACATATTCTTTTTATGAAAGAAAATTATTTTAAGAAGAGTCTTTTTAGCATGGGATAGATGACTTTAATTTTTCTTTCTACTTCCTTTTTTTACTCTGATAGATAATTCTTCTTTAACACCCCACCCCTGAAAAGCAAAATGGAGCATGGGATAGACTTCATATCACATCGAAGTTGGTTCTTGAATGGTAAGGATTTTTGCATATGATCTGATTCTTTAGAATGTTTAGTCACTAGGATGTAACAATCATATAATTATTGAGAATTTGACTGACTTGAGTAGCTCAACTTACTAAAAAATTGATCAAATCGTAATGAAGTAGTTGTCTAGATTATAGAAGTTGATCAACTTATAAGGTTGGGTTTTCATATGACCAAGCCAAGATCGTTATTCCGATGAAAATTATCACAATAATTTACATACATACACATGAATATACACAACTACATGCATGCATGCCTAAAAATATACATACATATACAATATATTAAATGATAGAAATTTCATATATGTCAATCTAATTATATGCATATATGTATATTCAAATTCTAGGCAATGATTGTCTTTGATAACCAATAAATCTAAACTAACTATAACAAAGATTTTGTCTGAATAACATGATCACATTTTTATTAGGCATAAATTAATTGAAAGCATGGCCAAAAGGAAAAGCATTTATGATAGCAATGCTAAGCAAACTTTTTTGAGTTAAAATTTTTGAGATTCAAGTGCCAAACTATATTTCAAAGAACAAAGCACAATGCAATGATCATAGCAATACTGGTTTATTATTCATTAATTAATGAAATAACAAACCCATTATATATGCCAAAGCATGCAGTTGAACAGATTCTGAGGCGTAGTATGACCCAAAAGATGAGTAATAGCATGAGCAAGGAGGGATAGTTTTGAAAAAGTATTGTTCTATTTAGTGATACTGATGGTGTCCTAAACTCAGTATCACTAAATAAACAATGACTTCCTTACCATAACTGCTTCTCTCAAAAGCATCGCAGCTCGATGGCACATGACTTCTTTGAAAACTAGCTCCTCTCTTTGTTGCGAGAGAGGGGGTAATTACATGAACTTCATGGCTGCTTCCTTGCTCTCACTAGTTGTCAAGTTTAAGCATGCCTTCCCAGCTCCCTATAGCTCTGAGCTGCTTAAACAAGACTATAAAGCGAGTCCGATGAAAAATAGGGCTTGAGAGAGAAGGTTGTCCCGTGCCTTTCTAATGATCCTTCTAGTTGACATGCCCGACTTGCAAGAAGCTCTTGAAGAAGTTGAGGATAGAGGGCAGGCTACAGTAGATGAGTTGTTGAAAATCCACTTGGATATTGAGGAAAACCCCAGACCGACCTATATAAGCACATGATATAAGAACTTTATGGGACAATAAAGCTTACGTGAAGATGAAGCCATCCAAAATTAAAGCCATCGAATCCATGTAGGATCTCTCAAAATATCCTGTTGAATCAATCTGCAACTATAAGAGAACCAAGCTGGATGTGCTCCTCGATGTCATGGAGCAATGCCTTGATTTTTAATCTCTAATCTAAGTATATTCGATGGGAAGAATCTCACAAGCTCTTGGATGAGTTGGAGACTAAGTCCCTAGAAGTTCTTTTATAACTTGAGTTATTTATCAGAGGCAGTATCTGAATCAATCGCAATGGAATATCATCCATGATGGTTATATAGAGTTCAACTTTATTAAATCATCAAATATATCCCTATTACTTTATTAGAGGTTATTTTTAGTCAGAGTCCAGATCAATCTAAAACATGTAAAATAAATTCCAAAGCATATTAGTATAGGATGCATCTGGATGGATTTAATCAGATAAATTACAACATTCTCTTACTTGACCCAACCTAGCACAAGCATCTTCATTTTAATTATTCAAAGTATTTTAAAATATTAATAAATTTTATCTGGATCTGATAGTTAAAAACTGATGTGGTTATATTTAAAACTTGATTCCTCCATAGGATATATACTACATACTTGATTATAAAATAATCATCAGTGTGAATCATTATGGCAAATGTGTTATTAATCAACACATGACCTTCCACATATCATAATACTAATGACACCTCATAACCAAGTTCTTTATATAGAATTTACTTTATGAATAGATGAAACTTTATGTCTATTCTTTGATCATCTTTATATCACATGATAAATACTGATCAGCATAAAATAAATTGAATTTTTTCATAAAATCCAATGTGATGACTTTATACATAATGTTCAATATATATCATTAGAAAATGAGCTACCAAGTCCCATATGATCTACATGATCTCTGAACATCCAGGGAATGGGTTCTTTAGTCACTGGATTTATAATTATCAGCTCTCTATTAATATGTTCCACTGACATTATGTCCTTTATTCCCTTATGACGAGCAAAATTTTTAGTACCATTATGCTTGCAAGTACCTGTACTTTTTGTATTGTTAGAGAATTTTACTACAGAATTATCACCATATATCCTTATTGGTCTATTAACAGAGTAACAACTTTAAGTCCTGTAATAAAATTTTATAATCATATAGCTTATAAGGAAGTCTCATATAGGCTATGTACTTTACTTTCATAGTGGATGTAATGAACAAGATCTTATTTTATATATATCCATGATATAGCACCTTCTGTAAGTAGAAAGATATTCTAATAATAGATTTCTTACTATTGGTTCATTCAGCATAGTGCGAATCCTAATAGTCTATTACTGTATGATGATCAGACCATCCGTATGTGAGCATATAAACTTTATACCTTACAGATAATGTATTACTTTCTTTACAGCTTTCTTATGCTTCATTCCTAGATCATGTTGATAATGTCCACGCATCGACATAGTAAAAGCTATGTTCAGATGCATATAAATAAGGGCATAGGCTCTCAATAATAGATGCATAGGTTATAAATATTATTTTCTCTATCTTTATCTTAATTCTTAGATATTGAGCTAAATTTATTACCCTTTACAATATGATACCTCTAGATGAATATTTTTCATCCCAAATTTTAGTGTTATAGAGATGTAAGTCCTTTAAGATAATCTAAATAACTCTAAGAATCTATCTCTGTGAATCTCAATGTTGATAACATAAGCGGCTTCATCCATATCTTTTATCTCAAAATCTTGAGATAGGAACTATT
>KE505092.1:166778-177142 GCA_000441515.1 Elaeis oleifera
CATTTCATTCNGTTTTTCGGAGATTGGGGAAGGAGAGCAGCTGAGGGAGATCGGAGGGGTTTTATAGGTTCCGGTTGGGGTTTTTTTTTGGGATTTTGTCCGAGTTGTGGCGGTGTGAGTGGTCCCTTGAGGTTTTGAGAGCTTAATCTTGGTAGAAGCATGATATATTTGTATGATTAGTGGGATGGGGAAGCTACGGTAGAATGGGAGGCGCGTCCCATCGCGCAAAAAAACCAAAGGGAAAATGGGGATTCGCTCGGTTTTTTTTGAGGGGAGGATTACCGACAGGTGGCGCGACATATATTTGACGTTTGGCGGCCTGGGAGTCTCCTTTAATGTAGTGCATAGATTAGGGTTTTCCTCTCCAAACCCTACTCCTTTTTGCTCACCTATTATACGCTGAAACTATCAGCTTCTCTTTCTTTCTACCTCGTTAAGGGATTAACGGTTTCAAGTTGAGGCTGCGAAGGAAATGGAGCAGCGATTAGCGAATATTTGGCGGATGACTGTCAATGAGAAGAAGTTCATAGAGACCGCTCTTCTTTCCGACCTCAGAATTGACGGCCGCCGGCCTTTTGATTACCGTAAACTCACCATCAAGTTCGGAGGCACGTATTATTCCCCCCGCTTTTTGTTTGATATTTCCTTCTCGGGCATTTTGTGCATCTACTTCTCTTTATCGTTATATTATTGTTATTGTTATTGTTATTACTATTGTTGTTGTTTTTATTGTTGTTGTTGTTGTTGGTGGTGGTGTTGTTGGAATTTCACATTGCTAGGGGTTGCAGTTCAGTAATTAATTGAGTGCTTTTCAAGCAATTTTTGCGAGTGAGTCTAGATCCGTATTATCTTCACCAGATCATACTCGGTCTTGATTGATTTGATATGTCTGAATGCATCTTGAGTGGGGAAGAAGACTGATTTAGTTTTGGATACTCTTATTGATATTCTTGAATAATATGTGGAAAGCAAAGTAATTATTTGAGAACTGGGGAATGCTATGGTTGTTGTGACTTTGCTCTATCTGCAGAGAGGATGGTTCATCAGAGGTGCAGCTTGGTGAGACACATGTCATGGGCTATGTGACTTCTCAACTGGTGCAACCTTATCGAGATAGGCCAAATGAAGGAACACTTGCCATATTTACCGAATTTTCGCCCATGGCCGATCCTTCATTTGAGGCAGGGCGCCCAGGGGAGTCTGCAATAGAACTAGGGCGTGTTATAGACCGTGGTCTTAGGTGGGTTTTTTATTCATTTTTCGTTACCATCAAGAATTTCCATATATTGAAATTCTTTGAACTAATAGGCATGCTACCAAGGCATGAAAATTGTTGATGCCATTTACCATGCTGCTTAGGATCAGCATAGGCACATCTAAAAGAAAAATTAAATCTCATCACAGGGAGAGCAGAGCTGTGGATATGGAATCCTTATGTGTTGTTGCAGGGAAATCTGTATGGGCCATCCGTGTGGACCTTCACATTCTTGACAATGGAGGGTATGCCGGAGTATTTTAGTGAAAGGTCAATTATTTCTTTTTTAAACTGATATATGCCGGACAATGCTTAATGTTCTTTTTGGCATGATTCAGCAATCTCATTGATGCTGCTAATATCGCTGCTTTGGCTGCTCTCTTGGCATTTCGAAGGCCTGAATGTACACTAGGAGGAGAAAATTGTCAGGAAGTTATTGTTCATGATCCTGAGGTTGGTTGTCACTTCCATTGTTTTTTCCAACTAACTGTTGGTAAATGCATTAAATGAGATGAGTTTATAACCTGCTCTTTTATCACTATGTAATATTGGTCAATACTGGTATATTATCAACCAAAGGCTCTTCATACATCCATGCATATTATTTTTTACCATGCACTGATGTTGTTCAATGTTGGATCTTCAAATCATATACTAGTTTTAGTATTTTGGTAATTTTTGTCCTTTCCCCAACTTCTCCTGTTATGTACAGGTTAGGGAACCACTCCCTTTAATAGTCCATCATCTTCTTCTCCTGTTATGTACAGGTTAGGGAACCACTCCCTTTAATAGTCCATCATCTTCCTGTGGCAGTAACTTTTGCAATCTTTGGCGAAGGAAACATCATGGTATGTTGACATTGTCTTTAATGTTTTCATCCATCAACACTAAGTTATTTGCCTGCATAGTTAATTCAGTTTCTTCTGTTTTGTTTCCCTGCTGGTTGAACTGAAATGCAATGTTTGTAGGTGATAGATCCAACTTACAAGGAAGAGGCTGTTATGGGAGGAAGGATGACTGCTACATTGAACTCAAATGGGGATGTTTGTGCTGTTCAAAAGGCTGGAGGAGAGGGTATCATGTCAAGTGTAATCATGCAGTGTTTGCGGATAGCCTCTGTTAAAGCTGCTGACATCACAAGCAAAATTAAGAATGCAGTGAGTCTGTGGCATCAAGTTTGCAGTGCCAACTCATCTACCAATCTATTTCTCTATATGTGTGTGTATCATACTCAATTGGATGAGTTCTTTCCATATCTGTTAAGTAGAAGTATAAGTGTTTAGCCATATAGGATATGTCCAACAAAGGGGAAAAGAGTAGTAGTAAAGAATACGCAGGGCCAGAGCTATTAGTTCCTGACTTTTGGCCAATCACGAATGGTTAGACTTCTTCCTTTAACTCTTCAAAGTGAATTCTCAATGAAATAACTCAAGGGATTGATTTTTTTCACATGTTTGCATATTATTACTCTGATTTCTTATTCAAACAATAATCAATAACACTCATAAACACTCTCTATCAGTCCATCTTTGTGTAACTTGTATTTAGAGTTAAGCCTAAATGTTTGAGAGTAAGTTACAAATCTGGCTTGTGAAAAAGTAATTAGAACATATGTAAGATAATATAAAAATATTTATTCTCTTATTGCTTTGCTTTTGAATATTATGAAATAAATTTGCTTAAAAGATCTTATTTAGAATGTGTGTGAGCATTACGATATCTGGATGTCATGGCTATAGATAACTCTTGTTGGCTTACCTGGTATGGTTAGAACAAGCAAGCTTCCAATATTACTGCTTAAAATGGTTTCTTTTGTTGGCCCGATAAACATACCCCTCTTTGCCATTGTTAAATTTTTGAATGGCATTGATAATGTTCATTCCACAGTCCATTTAGTGACCTCAATCAGGTGACACAATCAGATGAATGTGATGATTGCCAAAAGATGTGCATGTAAATTGAATGAACATATGACTCATTTGTTAAGGAACTCCCCATCTATTGTTCTAATGCATGGCTAGGAGGTTGAGACCCAATGGAGCATCAATAACATGCTGCAGGAAAAGATGAGTTGGTTCGATTTATAATCCTGATCGGGAAGATCTTTTGAGCAAGGTTAATGAACAGCTGATCTGAAGAGCTAAATTACTTATAAATATGTAAACATCCTGCAAGATCGCACAAAATAATTCAGAAATGGACTAAAGAGACATAGCATGATGTTAAAAACTTTTGTTTGAAGATAATTTGGCAGACGTGGGGCTGTTGGTACATCAAACTAGTTGTTCGTTTCTCTTTTCTCTCTTCTTATGGATAAATGGAAAGAGAGAGAAAGATGACTATTACCATTTTCTTTAAGTGATTGTGAGTGAACTGTGACTTTCTAAATGACGTCAAAACGTTCTACCCTTTGAAATTTCTGAAATACATCCAAAAGGCCCTAACATCTAATGACCTGTTTAAGCTTGTATGATTAAGCATGCATTTGTGTGGTTATGCCATGTGAATAATGATTCAAGTTTGCGCATGATTGTGGAGCATAACAACCTATAATCGGTGAAAGGTAATTGTGGTATGCAGAATAGAACTGTAGCTGATTTATGTATGAAGATGGGGGTTCATCAAATTTGATGGCCGAAAGGCAACTCGAAGAAATCATTGTAATTCCTTAGCTTTATCTTTGATGCTAATATATGTTGTTGGTCACATTTTCAGCATCATCTTTGAAAATTGAGGCCTTGTCAGTTGTTCTTCTTTAAGTACTGAATGTAAACTAAGTTTACATGCTAGTTATGGTCTACATCACTTGGACCTTCAATTGAGTCTAAAGTACCTACACTCGACATTTGAACACAGACATTGCTATCATGCTTGGAAACGACTCTTCAGGGAAAAATTCTTAGATATTGAAAGGATCTGATGCTTAGACATATGCTTGCATACGATACATGAACCTGAGTCCATGTAACATAGGTTATGGTTGCAAAAGTGTTAAGGATGGGGTCATGGTCGAGTAGGAGACCACATATTTTGCTCATATTTGTTCAGCGGGAAATTGTATGGATTGTGTTATGTTGCACAAATTTATTAACTTTGGTTGGTTTGTTTTGGTTTCATTATTTCAATAATCCTATTTTCTACCTTTCAGTCCCCAAACAGTAAGGTTTTATATCTTGGTGGAGGGGGGGGGGGCTTTCGGTTCGGGACTTCGAAACCCATCCACATGGGGAAAGAAGAAAGAGGAAAGAAGAAAGGAAGGAGGGATGAAGAAAGGAAAAAATGAAAGGAAGAAGAAAAATGAAAAAAGGAAGAGGAAGAAGAAGAAGAAAGAAGAAGGAAGGAAGCTAGAGTAAAGGAAAGGAAAGAAGGAAGAAAGAAAAGAAAGAAAAAAAGAAAGAATAGAAAAAGAGGAGAAAGATGTAGAATATCTATTAGGATACATGATTAGGACTATTGTTAAGATGAGACAGGACAGCAGGGTGTCCTGTTCTATGGAGAAATCGGGACACCTTTGTCCCACATGATTCAAAACCTTGCCAGAAAGCTTATTCTTTTTAAATAATCTAGTCATTCTAGTTCAGATAACAAGCACAACCTGATCTAGATTTGGTCCAAGTATAAATTACATAATGGGATTGGGTTTATTTCAGGTTTCCTTTGATTTGGTTCAGATTATGATCCATTTGTGGCTGGTGGCCTGGTGCATGGAGCTATCTATGGATTATATCCTTTCTGTAGCGCTTGGTCTCCTATTTCCATCAAAACATTGGATAATTACACTATCTGTGAGTCAGATATTTTAGCTTCATCTGTACATGATAAAAATAACGGAAAATTACATAAGCAAGCTTATGAAAGAATATACATCCTGGTCAATGTTATATGGTGAAAATTCACAAGGGTACACTGGAATTTTCATTTTTCTTATAAATAGAGTATTGTTGATAGCTTTGCAGAAGTTGTTTTGGAGGATTTTTTTTCTCCCCAGATATTTCAGACAAACCAAAAACATAATCACTGGAAACATCATAACCTGCTTTGGAGTAAGACCTTGCAGAATAACAATATGATAATGGATTACTAGTTAATGCAAACAAAACTATTATTCTCATGTCTAGACTGAATGTATTTTCTTGTGTTTCTAAATAATTACTTTGAAATTGTTCAGGTAGATGCATACAACACTGAAAGAGCATTGCGAAAAGTAAAGCGTCATCCGCCATCGGTTGCACTTGAAGTCTGTGTACCAGATGTTATAATGGAGGAGAACCAAGTTGATGAGTTAAGTAGACATGAAGTGCAGAATTTAAAGATGAGCCAGAGAGAGGCTGTGGTAATGATGGTAGTAGAATTGGAGTTGAAACTAGTACTACTAGAGGAAAAATAACGTATTCATTGGTGGCCCTTCAAGCTGGTAACTTGCTGGATAGCTGCAATTCGTTTGTGTTGCATAGGTTTTACCTTTACAAAATTGATTTTAAACAGCACCTTAGTTATCTGGGTGAATTTTTGCTTGACATAATTGTTTCTTTATACCTGCAGGGATCCATACTCAAAGGGTATTTCATCATGTTTTATTAGTTCTCAAGATTTACCTGGTAATCACTTCAGTTATTTTAGGCACCCATTTAACCTTTTCATTTGATAAAAACCAATATGTGTGATATGATGTTAAAGTACATTTTGCTACTAACTAGGTACTAATGACCAGATCTGATGTCTAGTTTAGATTTCTGAACTTACAATATTGCATTTAATTTGGAAAAGAAGTTCTAGTTTATACTCTTAGGTTGGATGTGGTGTCCATTATGGGAATAAAACTTGATTTGCTTCTTGGTTATTTTTGAGATCAGATTTAATCAATCCGATCTTTTGCCTTAGATTTTGGTTATCTGAGTAGGATCGCAGAATTGATTTATAAATGTTATTAGTTTTGCTTTATTATCAAATTAAGCAGTTGTGCCTAATTGAAGTTTTAGTGGGTCTTAGATTGGAAGACACTACCAACTAGCCTTGCAGAGAACCCTTCTAGAGTTTATTGTCTTTTTGCATATATTACAGGATGCAGACATTAGGGATTTAGTCAATTTAGTTCGTACAATGGGCAATTTCATCAAAGTAAATAATCCAAGGATCATTCCAAATAATATAAACAAGTTTTGACATTTATCACTGAAGTAAGTTTGTTTATTTTGAGCAATAGAAAAGCTCTTTGGAGGACTCCTCAATTTCTTTCTATTTCACATGACTAAAATTTGTATTGTGCTGTTCTATTTTCATAATTTGTATTGAATATTTATGTCTTGGATCTCAAAGATTGATGGCATTGGTGGTTGACAACTACTTGGTATCCGAAATCAACATTATTGATACTATGGTGAGGGCTTTTGTAATCGAACAAAATTGGAGTTTATATTCTTAACTATGGTAAGCTATGGGATTTTTTTTCTTTTTTTTGTTAGACAGAAAATATTGGTGATTATTTGGAAAGGGAATAAAGTAAGATTTTTGGTGTAATATCTTGTTACTTTGTTTGAGTGAATACATGGGTGGTGTACAAAATTCTTTTGGCGCTAAACAACTCTGCAGAGCATGGAAAGCCTATTCAAAGATAAATATGTCCTTAAAGAATTAAACAAATATTGTCTTGGTTTTAGTCTTTTGACTATTTTGGTCTCCCTACGCATTAACTAGAATTCGAGCTTTGTGAGGCAGTCTTCCCTCCTGCTGACAGTTGCCTTGAACAGGGATTTGGCTTCAATTAATGGAAAGTTAGCATCAAGTTATGTGTCAGTCATGTCGGAGTCTCAAACTTTTGAACTCAAGCTTGATTTGGAAATCATACTCTATATAGGTGGAGATAAGCTGGTTGGTTAAGGTATACATCAGTTCACATATTGGACTCACACATTACAATTGAAACCTAAGATTATTTCTAACCAACCCAAATGTAATTCAGAGGGTGTTTGGTTGGGGGGAGTGGGGGTCTGGAATCGGAATCGGAATGGATGATTCCTATTCTAACTATTTGGTTGGGAGAAGTCCCATTCTGATTCCGATTTTGGGGTGGAATGGGAATGGCTCAATCTATATAGAACTCAATCTCTACTCTCCTCTATGGATTCAAATTTCCATTCGAATTTCGATTCTGATTTCGATTCCGATCACGAACTAAACACTTTGAAGGATTTGACCATTCCGATTTCGATTCCAAGCCATTCCAATTTTCATTCTCATTCCGATTTCGATTACGAACCAAACACCCCCTGAGTTCTATATAGATTGAGCCATTCCCATTCCATCCTGAAATCGGAATCGGAATGGGACTCCTAACCAAATGGTTGGAATGGGAGTCATCTATTCCGATTCTGATTCCAGACCTCCACTCCTCCCAACCAAACACCCCCTTGAGGGGGTGTTTGGTTCACAACCGAATCAGAATAGGAATAGGAATCGGAATGGCTTGGAATCGGAATCGGAATGGCCAAATCTCTCGAAGCATTTGGTTCGTGATCGGAATCAGAATCGAAATGAAAAATTGAATCCATAGAGGAAAGTAGGGATTGAGTTCTATATAGATTGAGTCATTCCTGTTCTACCCCGGAATCAGAATCGGAACGGGATTCCTCCCAACCAAACGGTTGGAATGGGAGTCACCCATTCCGATTCCGATTCCAGACCTCCACTTCCTCCAACCAAACACTCCCTAATAGTTGTTCATGGAAAAAGCTTGCTTTTAGACATTTTTCGATCGCCAATCAGTTAATTTTGCATCTATTGCTGGATCTTCAGTCATTTGTTTCAACAAATACAGACAAAGCATATTCATTCATGATGTGGGGCTGAGGGGTGGCAGCACAAATAGGGTTCCTTGTTTATTTGTCATTTAATCTATTATTAAAGATGTACTTTCATCCTAAATGATCAGATCGTTGTTGAAGTTCTGCAATAGTTCCTAAGAGTTCACATTGTGGAAAGTGCAGGGCCTTTAAAGTTGGCTAAGGAACAAGAGGAAGCAAAAATCAGTCAAAATTCAATTGAATCTCATCTTGGGGCAACAAATACTGGGAGTTCTGGTCCTGTTGGAGCCTCGGTTGTGAGCCAGCAAGCTAACTCTCCCAAGAGTCTGAAAGATGCTGTGAAGTCCAAACATAGGAAGAAAATAAAGCATCCTCGGCTAGTGACCTGAGCTAGACTTATCAAAAGTTGCCACTAAGCATAACACTATCAGGTAGTTGGATTTACTTCTTACATTGTAATTCAGAATCTGTTTTGATTCCTTTTTCTTAAATTGAGTAGCCTTTGACTTGCCTTTACTAACAACTTAGTACCCTGTGGCAAAAACTTTCCGAAGGTGTTACTAGCATACTTTTGGATAAGTCCAAAATTTTTCAGAGAGTTGATGAGGTTCAGATACAGTCAGAAACATTGAGTTTTTGTTTGTGATTGAATAACCTATTAATTGCAACTTTTAAGATTGGACTTTTGGAGGAAGCATTTATGCTGAACTTTCTAGAACCCCAAAACCTTACTTTGATCAGCTTATATTCTTCTTCTAGTATACATTGGTCCAGTATGTGGTATTTTCATGATCAGATGAATTTGTTTTAGGCTTTGTTAGTTGGAGAGCATATCACTTGATGGTACTGTCATACCTTTTTTTAGTTGGAATTCATTCCATTGTCCTCATGTTGATGTGAGCTTAAGTCTCCTTTCTAAGATGTTTCTGCATACTGGAAAATTTGTTGTTTGGTACATATTGAAGGCCGTTTAAGCACTCATTTGGTTCATAGGAAGTGGAGAGGGGAAAGTGTGGTCAACGGGAAGTGGAAAAAATCTCTGTTGTTTGGTTAGAGTTTTTAAAAGAGATAGATTGGAAAAGATGTCCTATGGGAATACAATTTCTATGTTTATGGGAAAGAAAATTCATGTAGCATATCGATTTTGGAATTCTCATAGATGGAAATGGGAGGCTCTTTTTTCTCAAAATATCCTCCTAAGTCGTCAAAATGTCTGAGCTGAAATGAACATTCTCTCCATTACAACATCTCAAATCCTTCTCCACCGTCAAAAATATTCGTAATCATCATAATTTTTATTTGCAAACAATGGTAATGTGCATAATCGGATAAGATTTCTTTTATATTAAGGATATAATAGGTATTTTACATATTTTTTTCAGAAAATAAATACTTAATTAAATATAAGCCATTTTGGAATAAATTATTTTCTATAATCAACTAACATGCCAAAATTATTTTTTCAGGCATTATATTCCTGTGAATTAGCTTCTTAGGAATAATATTCGAGGGAAGAAAAATTCTTTCTATGAACCAGATGAGTCCCAAAATGTTTCTAATTCACCCTCTTCTATCTTTAGATCCTGTACTCGAGTTTATGTAGATCTAGATTCATGCTTCAACTTTCAGTGTATGAGCTCTATATATTTAGTGTTTCTTCTGTGACGATATGATTCAAAATCATTATTTTTTCCTGGATAATAATTTAACAGGCTTTATATTGCTGCGAGACATTGCTGCTTACCCGGCATTGTGGGATGGTGCAAGTCAACATCTTGGAGCATATCATCGTTGAAAGTGCCTGGATTCCAAACTTATGGACTTGAGCCCCTCTTGGTAGAGGTTTTCATCCTTAGCTTGAAGACACATTTTCAAGGGTTTGGAACCTGAGCTTAGGCTGCTTGGTGACCAAATCACCCAATCGTCTCTGATGAATTATCAGCACCGTGGTTGTGGACTCATTTGTAGGAGTGGAGCCAATGTTGAAATGACTCTCAGAACTATCCTTGCTTGCTGTCTTCGGAAAATTTTTGGCACCGTGACGGTTCTAATTTTCTTTAAAAGGAACTATGTAATAATTGGAAATCAAAAGTTAGTTTTGCTTGAGTGCTAGATTTACTTGGTAACTTTGGATGAAACTGGGCTACTAATGTGTATATTTTAGGGCACGGTCATTGTTGGATCTATAGAAGATTCTTGAACATGTTTGGGCCTGAATTGTGTGATTCGCATTCCCCAAAGAGTGTCAAAGAATAGTTGCCATGAAATTAACATGTACCCCTCTCTCTCTCTCTCTCTCTCTCTCTCTA
>KE505092.1:236929-255101 GCA_000441515.1 Elaeis oleifera
CCTAATCAAATTAGGATTTCAATCTATTTGGATCTAATCAAATCCTAATATGATTAGGATTGATTAGAGTTTTATTATTTTAAATCAGCCACCTAAAGAGGAGTTCTAAGTGGTTAGGAATCTATCTCTCCTTGCGCCATTATGAAACCCCATAAGGATGCCACATATACCCAATGCTCTTCTCCTTTTGCATGTAAGAATCCATGAAAAACTCCTTTTCTCGGTGGGATATCTTGGTGCAAAAGGAAGAAAGAGTGGGCGGCATAAATCAAGAGTCCTAGGATAGTTGGACTCTTATCTCTTTACCTAAAACCCTTATCTATTCCTATTTAAACATGGGATTATATGAGGCGGCAACCAACCTAATTAAGATTAGTTTTGGATGCCAAAATCAGAGGAGGCGTGTGTGAAAAAATCCAAGAGAGAAGGCACGGCATCTAGGTCCAAGGTGTGAGGTTTGGTTGCTCCTATCTCTTTTTTCTTACCAACAACCAAAGGTTGGTTGTTAGACCTTTTCTCTCTCTCTTTTGTCCAAGTTTGAACATAGAATTTTTTCTCCCTTTGTCCAAGAGTTGAACATATATTCTTAGATCTCTAACACAAAGATTTTTGCACATGAGTTTTAGGAAGAAAGAGAAGAAAATGTTATTCTCATGATCTCTAGCATAGAGATCATCATCCTTCTATTCTCTTCTTCTTCTCTAAGAGGGTCTTGAGAGAAATGAAGAATTTTCAACCGTCAAGATACGATCTCTGCAAGGAAGCTAGCACCCCGTGAGATCAAGAAGCTTCTAATCAGATTGAAGTCTCGTGTAAATATCCATAAAGGTCGGACACTTGTGCGATTTTAAAAGATCTTTGGAAGACATCCATGATCATCAATTTGTGGTGTAGATCGATCAGTGCCAAGGTATGAAGATTAGATTTTTTCTATTTATTTATTTTTATTTGATTTCTATATCTGAATCCTATCTCATATTTGTAGATCTTATTTTATAGTTTTAAAATTTGATCTTATGCATGCTTAGATTAAACAAGATTTATTCTGAATTTTAATTTTCACTGCATACTTATTTAAAATTTTTACATGCATGAAACTATGAAATCCTAACACTATCAACTCTAGAGACTTTAGAGAGTTCATTGGTGACTTAGGCTTGATTGACCTCGGCTACATCGGGCCTCTGTTCACTTGGTGTAATAGCTATCTTGGGAGAGCCAGGATTTGGGAGAGGATTGATCGGGTGCTTGCTATCACTACTTGGCTCCAGCGATTTTCTAGCCACCAGGTGTAGCACCTTTTGAGGATCGCTTCGGATCACTGTCAGCTTCTCATTGCTATTGATGGTCCATGACTGTTTAGATTTTCATTCAAGTTCGAGAAGTTTTGGACATTCTATCGGAGATCATGGGATCTGATCAGGGAGGTTTGGAGGATGTTGATTCATAGTGATGCGAGGTATCAGATGACTGAGAGGCTCAAGCTGGCGAGGTGCAGACTCATTTGATGGAACCATTTTGAGATTGGAGATATCTTTAGATGGCTTGAGAGGATAGAGGCAGATATTACGGTGCTCTAGAGGAGAGAAGACTAGGATGGGGGTCTTGTGGAGCCTGATCTAGGGAGCTTCACCATAAGCTCTTGGAGCACCACTCTCTCTTGAGACAGCATGAGACTTTTTGGAGGTAGAAGTACAGGATGCAGTGGATCAAGAAGGGTGACTGCAAAACCAAGTTCTTCAGTGGCTATGTTGATCCGATTATCGAGTATCGAACAGCAGAGGGAGAGTGACGGTAGGATGGTGGAGGATTGTGAGGAGATCAGAGATTATATTTTTAGTTCTTTAGGTCCCATTGGATTGCCCCCTTGGTGGGATGACTACCTCCAAGTGTCCCATCCTACTTGCAGTATCTCTGATGAAGAGAATATGGCTTTGACTTGTACTTTTCTGCTGTTGAGGGTGCATGGAGCCCTCTGGTGCCTTGGTGAGGCTAAAGCCCCAGAGCTAGATGGCTTTCCTCCCCTCTTCTTCCATAGGTATCGATCGATTGTCAGTGGTGAGGTGTTTGAGATAGTGTAGATGGTGTTTGTTGCCAGAGGCATCCCAAAGTAGTAGAAAAGGACTCTGATCATCCTCATCCCGAAGAGATCTGATACATCGACTTCGAGATATTTCAGACCGATCAGCCTTTGCACTACTCTCTCTAAAGTACGTGCGAGGGTCTTGGTCAGATATTTGCAGTCGATTATTCCTTGACCAATCAACTAGGAGCAGGGTGCTTTTCTCAGTGGTTGCTACATCACCGACAACATCCTACTCATCCAAAATTTATGCATGACTTGCAGTGCACCCCCATTCTTCGAAGCTTAATGGCAATCAAGCTGGATTTGGAGCAGCGTGCGACTGGATGAGTTGGCAGTTTCTGCGTCGCACACTTCTTGAGTTCGGATTCCATGATAGATGGATCGACTGGATCATGGACTGTGTTGAGACTTCGAGTTATGCCATCTTAATCAATGATTCCCCAATGGAGTTCTTCCACTCGACAGACGGTCTTCATCAAGGGTGCCCTCTCTCCTTCTATTTGTTTGTTTTATATGCTGATGCTCTTTCTTGTGCCCTTCAAGCATCAATTCAGGAGGTAGAGCTAGAGCCCTACTAGCCTACCCTAGGGATGCGGCCACTCTCACATTTTCTATTGTAGATGATTGCTTACTCATTTGTCGAGTTTTTATGCGGGATGCAAGGTGCTTCGCATCCATTATTGAGGCCTACTATCGGATATCGGACTAGCTTGTGAATCTACAAAAATCTAGTATCATCTTCAGTCCCAAGATGAAAATCCAAGTGAAGCAGGTGATTTGGGATAGGCTGGGGATCCATGAGCATACCGAGACTCTGATCTACCTTGGTGTCCTTATCACTGGGCAAAGACTTTGGAGGGTTGATTGTAGGCCCATGGAGTAGCAAGTTCAAGAGTGACTAAATAGCTGGCAAGCCAACACCCTCTCTATAATGGGAAGGATCACTCTCATGAGATCTATCCTGAGTTTCATTCTAGTCTATCTCCTGACGAACACTATGATTTCATGCTCTTACCTCAGAGATTTGAAGCAGCAGCTATGAAACTTTCTCTAGGGCTCCAAACACAGTGGTCATGGGCTTCACTTACTATCTTGGGAGGTTGTCTGTCAGCTGATGTAGGATGGAGGGTTGGATATCCAATCTTTGTTGATCAGAAGAGAGACTATAATCATCAGACATACCATCAGATTCTTCACTCAATTCGACTGCTTGTGGAGCAGAGTGATGAGGACTCGATATGAAGTTTGAAGGTAGGAGTCCCAGATTCACATCGAGGGTAGTTGCTCCTTTATCTGAAGGAAGATCCGTAACCTTACCCCTATAGTGATGACCCATGTCAGATGGCTGATTGGTGATGAAATTTTTTCTGTGCTGAGGTACCATAAAGCCAAGAAACTTATCGGATGTCACTCCAAATGCATACTTGTTGTGGTTCAATTTTATTTGGTATTGTTGAAGGTTTGTGAAGATTTTTGTGAGGTCGGTTATGTGATCTTTGATCTCTTGACTTTTAACAAACATATCATCGATATACACCTCCATGTTCCTCCCAATTTGGTCTCAAAAAAGCTTGTTCACCAACCTCTGGCAAGTGGCTCATGCATTCTTCAAGCCAAAGGGCATGACCTCATAATAGAAAAGACTATTATTAGCAATGAAAGTGGTTTTCTCCTCATCTTATTGCACCATCATAATTTGGTTGTAGCCAGTGAAGGTGTCTATGAATATAAGGAGATGATGGCCAAAGGTAGCATTGACGAGCTGGTCTATCTAAGGTAGAAAGAAGCTATCTTTTGGATAGACCTTATTGAGGTAGGTGAAGTCGATATAGACCTATAATTTTTGTTTGCCTTTTTCACCAACACCATATTGGCCAACAACTCTAGGTAGCTAACTTCCTAGATGAAGTCTACTTTTAGAAGTTTGTTCACTTCGTCTTCAATAATTTTTTGGTGCTCAGGGTGAAATTTCTTTCTTCTATCGAATTGGTCGGTGTTCTAGATTTCTGTTCAGCTAATGTACCATCATCTCGGGTCTATCCCTGGCATGTCTGTAGCCGACTATGTGAAGATATCAACATTCTCTTGGAGGAATGAGAAAGCCATGCTTGACTTTCTCTTCCCACCTGTGAGTCGATGTGAATAACTCTAGTCGGATTGTTATCTCTTAATGAGACTATGGATAGCTCTTCTATTGGTCCTTCCCACTTTCTTCTAACTCATCTCGTATGTCCAACCCTCGACAGGTGGGTCTGTAATTGACCCTTTCTCTGAGGGTCATCATGTAGCATTCCCAAGCTAGGACCTGATCTCCTCAAACTTTTCTAATGTCATGCCCTGTCAAGAATCTCATCAATAAGTGATAAGTCAACACAATGGCTTGGAGGGCATTCAGTCCTGATCAGTCAAAGATGGCATTATATGCCGATAGAATCTTGACTACCATGAATTTCATTGACATTATCGATTGCCGAGCTTTGGCCCAACTGTGATCGATAAAGTTATGATCCCCTCTACAGGAATCAAGTTGCCGATAAAGCCAATCAGGGGTGAATCTAACTTCTATAGCTGGCTAGTGGAGAGGTTCATATTGCAAAAGGCATCATAAACAAATATCGGGATGAGCTTCCATTATCTACTAAAATATAGTGTATACTATAGTTTGCAATAGTAAGAGATACAGCAACTTCATCATCATGTGGGAACAGAACCCCAGTTAGGTCAGTGTCAAGAAAGTGATAACATCCTTGGTCTTTGGCTTCTTCTACGTCAAGGCTCCTTCTGCTCGGTTGAGATCCTGGGGTTTCCATCCTGCCATCCATCTATGATCGTGTTGATGATGCTAGCAATATGACGATTCTCCACATTCTCCTTGGGAGGCCTAGGCTCGTTTTGGGCTTCCTCTCATCCATGTCATTACTCAACATACCTACCGAGCTACCCTCGATGGATGAGAGCCTCAATCTCATCCTTTAATTGCAGACGCTCTATATCATGTCGTAGTCCCTACAAAGTGGTAGTACTTCTTTGGGTCCCTCTTATAAGGTGGGACCTCATCTAATACAGAGGACATAGTTCTTTCTCTAATTTTTTAGAATTTGCACTCTTGGGGCATTAAGAAGAGTATACCTTTCAAACCTCCATGGCGGATTTAGAGATCAATGCCTCTGAGGTAGAGTTCTTGATGTTTTAGACCTCCTTCCTTCATGATGCATACTTCAGCCGGATGAGTCCTTCTGCTCCTTGCTCTGCCCCCTCTTTTTCCTACCAGCATCCTTTGAGGGTTTGTCATGGGCATTCATGGACCTTTTGGTGTTGGCATACTTTTCCACCCAGGTCAACATCTCAGTAAAATATTTGGGCTACTTTTTTTTCTAAAGAGAAGAAGAATTAACTTTTATGGAGTTTGCCTTTCATCGCTGACATGATGACTAACTGATCCAAATCCCGCACTTTCAGAGTTGCCATGCTAAAATGGCTTACATAATCTTAGAGAGATCCGCCCTCTATTTGAGGTTCACGAGAGAGTCCCCCACAACATCTCCTCCGGCTACTGATAAAGTGCGCAACAAATTAAATTGATGGCTAAGCTATTCAAATGAGTGGATTGCAATGAGCTGGAGACTGGAGTACCATAAACATTCAGAGGATTGACGGGAACATCTTGCATAGGGTGGCATCAGAGGCATGGTTGAGCAGCATGAGGGATCTGTAGCTCTCCAAATGGTCGATCGGATTGAAGAATCTATCACAGTCTAACGAATACAAAGTTATTACCGAAGATCAAGAGCACTCGATCTTAGGGGTTACGTCTTTTGTCTTCTCGTCTATTGGCCCTACATACAGGAGTGGAATACCTCTTTCTAAACAATAAAAGCCTCGGTCGTGCTTGAAGTTTCTGGATCTTCCATAAAAGTCGTTCAACTAATGCTTTTTCTTGCTCAAGCTATTTTCAGCAGTAGTTTTAGTTTGAGACCTAGATCCGGATTCGTCATTAGAAGTGGTTTTGAGGGAAGGAAGGCGTTAGCCTGTTGATGGGGACCTGTGGGGATAGGTCTTGGGCTGTTTTCAGTCGACAATAGCTAAACTCAGACTGTTCGGTGCTAATCATCTTGCCTCGTAGGTGAACCGTGAACGGAGCCAACCCAAGGCAAGTCCACAGAGACAAAGCACCACATAGGGAGAATTAGACCCTTTTTCGGCAATCAAACCGTCAGCGTCAGCAGTAGTTTTGTTCAGCCAGACTTAATGGGAGAATCAGACTTAATTGTATTGTCCAGAAGTACAACTCAGGAGAGGGGTGAATTGGATTCTTTAAAAATTTAACTTAAATTTGAATTCTAAATAATAATATACTTTAAATTAAACTAATTTGAGTGAATATGAGGTGTATACAATATACTATAGCAGAATTAAGATATAAATAAAATAATGCAAGAATTAAAATAATGCAAGACAAGTATGTAAAGCAAAAAAATAAATACACCATAAAATAAAAAAATTATAGTGGTTTGGTGCAACCTGGCACCTACATCCACTCTCCAAAAGTTTTTAAAAATTACTATAATCAGTCTGATTACAGTATATTTATTTTATCTGAGATCATAAATAAACTTAGTTTTTTGAAATCACCAACCATAACCTATACGTTGATTATTTTTTAGACTCACAATCAACCCAGTTGGTTTTATGGACTCATCAACTAAAATCTAACAAGTCTAATTCTAGACTTAGACAGATCTAATCTCTAATTTTCTTGTTTTCAAAGAAACTTATAAAGAAAATAAAATACAAAAAATAATTTTCAGCATAGAAAATAAAACTTAAAAAAAACTCTTTGAAGCTTGGAGAAGGGGCAGATGATTTGCTCTTATGGTGCTTCACTTTTCTTTTTTGATACTTAAAGAGATGTAGAAGATACTGGAGAAGATCATTCTTTGAAAGCTCTCAATTATGTGCACTTAATCCCTCTTTTTCTCTTTTTTTCAAGGATATTCAATAAACCTCACAAATTTAAATGTTTCTCTCTTAAATTCTTCTTAATAATTTTTTTAAAAAAATTCTCTAGCCTTTAATATACTTGGAAGTTGATGAAAAGTGAGTCTTGACTGTTGGAACTCTTGGAATGGCCATTAGACTCAAAAATTAACCATTGAAGATGTGCAGAAAATAAGTTATTATTGTTGTTCCCATGCTTGGAATCAACTTCAATTCCTCAAGGATTGACTCTAATTATCCACGAGTCGACTCAACCTCTGTAAGAGTTGACTCAGATGAAGGGTCTAAAAAAAATCTTCTCTATTTTCTCTAAGAGAGTCAGCTCGTTCTGTGTAGGAGTAATCTCGAGCCCGTGCTAGTTTTTACCTAATGTGCTAGAGTCAACTCCTTTTCCTTAGGGTTGACTCTTGATCAACCTGAATTTGATTTTTTCTTTATTTTTAGTCTGTTTCAATGCAGGGGTTGGCTCCTTGCTTTCTGGGATCGACTCCACTAAGTCTGAAATTTGAAATTACTCTTTTAAAGTCCTTGACTTAGTATCTTTTAAGGAGATCTAATCCATGGATTATTTCTTCAATTTAAATACTTAAAAAAGATCTACATTCATCCTTAAAATATATGATTAGATTTATAATTACTCAAAATTTGATAATCATCAAAATCAATTATAGGGTCAACAATCTCTTCCTTTTTTGATGATGACAAAACTTTGAATATATACGCAAAAATAGAAATAATGTGTTTCAACTAATTTACTAATATAAATCATAAAGTGATAGAATAAACATACATGAATGCACACTTCATGAATGTTCTCAATTTATCTTTTGTTCATTGCATATTTCACCTATACTCATTTCAAAAGAGTGTCACAATTCAAATCAATGAGCATCATCAAAGTTTGAGTACCTTAAGCTACCATAATTTGAGTACCTTAAGCATCAATCCATTAAGCATATTAAGCATATACTCAACATACCTCTCCCCCTTTTTGACAGCACCAAAAAGCTCATGTGAAAGATCAAGATATATCATCAAAATCAATCAAATTATATTAAATTCATAAAGTATATCAGGTTGTATCAAATACTTCTTCCCCTTCTTAATTCAAAAATGTATCAAATTTAGATTTTATAGCACATTTCCCATTTCAAAGATAACTTGAATTCAGATTCCTTTTAGTCAAATGGCTCTCCCCCTTTTTGAATAAATTAAAGAAATGTATTAGATCTAATTCAAAGTTGGCTAGCTTCAAAAAGATATATCAGCTAAATTTTGAGCAACATACACTTGATGGCACTTCATTCTCAAAAGCATGGATGCAAAAATATTTTTTCAAATTTAGTTAGATATATGTTTTGAGCCTAAAGATCCAAGAGATAGAACTTTTCAATGCTAAAGATTTTGAATAGATTATTCAAAGCAACATATTAGTTTTCAAAACTCATCTCTTCCTTTCAAATTCAAATGAATCGATTAAATTCATATCAAACTAATTTTTGAGCTTGAAAGTTGAAAAATTAAAAAAAAATGAGTCATATCAATTGTTAAAAAATGAATCAATGAAATTTGAATGAAAATGATAAATTATTTAGAATTTATACCAATAGGTTATTCAAGATAAATCATTTTGAATTGATATCAATAGATCATATGAAATACATCATAAAGAGATTTTCTATTTAAATACAGATCATCCTTGTCTCAAAAAATATTACTCAATTAAGTTCAAAGAGGTACGAAACTCTTGATTTTGTCTCAAAATAGCTCAAGAATATAGCAATGCAACGTTAGATTTGAAACTAAATATTCAATTATTTGTTAAAAAATTAAAGCAATAAGGTGCAAGGCAAAAATGATATCATTGATACCAAATTTGAAGATTTTCTTAAGAAGAAATATCTTGATATCAATTGAGAAATAATCAAATTTATACTGATTGTTTAGAAAACAAGCTAAATAGTCATTTCTTTGAAATATTTTCTAAATATCAATTAAATTAAATTATGATTTTCTTAAAGATTTGATATTAATCAAAGAAAATCAATTTTCAAGATCATTACTGGGAAATGATCAATCTGAGCTGATTATGGAAAACTCAGCTTGATACCAATTATGTAAAGCAATTTTCAAGCTCATTTGTCAAAAATGATCAATTTATGCAAAATATTTCTCAAGTACCAATTAAATGGCAAAAAGGTGATAAATTATACATGTAAAGTGCAAATGATCAAAACCACGTTATTGCTCAAAACAAAGTACAAATATTTGCTAGTAAATTCTATTTCAAAGAGTTATAATAATTATAATTTTTTGAAACAATTCAAGAGAATTGAATAGCAAGAGTGCAGAAATAGATCAAGAGAAATGAATATCTGTTAAAATTAATCTCAAATAGTCTTTCTCCTTTCAGGTATAAAGTTATTCTCCCCCTATTTTTCATAATAGATGCAAGAAAGTTTGATTTACTTAATTTTCTTGATTCTCCCCCTATTTTTAGTAGTTAATGCCAAAAAAAAATGTTTTCCTTGTTTGTTTACCTTGTTCATTCAAATTAAGCACATTGGGTAATCTTAATTAATTTATTGCTTCTCCCTTTTTGTTTTACAAACAAAATCATTTTCAATCAAATAACCTCTTTAAAAGCATAGTTTCTTCTTAAAAACTTTCTCCCCCTATTTTTCATAGCAGATGCTAAAACAAATTATTTATTTGATACTCCCCTTACTTTCCAAATTATGCTTATTCAATTAATTTAAGGAATAAAGTTTATATTTTCTCTCCCTTAAATTTATAAATAAAAATATAATAAGTCAAGCAAATCAGTATAAGTATCAAGCAATGAACAATCATCAAGTGTACTCAATTTCCAAAATGAAGTCATATTTTCATTGATTTTCAAAAAGTAATTACAAAGATGGTGATTATAAAAAGGTGATCAATACATTCAAAATGCATGAAACCAAAAATATCTACCAAAAGGTGGATTGTTAGGAACACTAAGGCTCTACAAGATGAGTCCTAGCATCCTAATAAGTCAATAAATCCTAGGTAGAGGGTCCAGACTGAGATGGTAAAGGTGGATAAGCATCTCTAGATGGCTGGTCCTGAGCATCCGACCTTACAGAAGAAATTGCATGGATCAATCGTGTAGTCTCCTCTCTAAGTAGTGAGATGGCCTCCGAAGTGAGCTGCTGAATCTCCGTACTCACTATAGAAATAATCTTCGAGGAGACTCTTTCAACTAATGAGTCCCCATCCAATCTGGAGAATGGTCTGTCTGAGCTCTCTAGATGATCAATAACTGCCTCTACCTATCCTGCTGATGGCTCTTCAGATTTGATATCTACTATAGGAACAGCTGCTGGAGCCTCACCCTCATCATAATCATCATCCTCTTCTCTATGGATCCAATGACCATCAACCTTCAGAAACTTCATCTGGCATAGCGATCAGTCATTGTATGTGTTAGTGTTTATCAGCTTCCTGATGGTCTCCCTTCAAGATCTATGCCACGCTCTCGAGAGACTATGGTAAGAACCATATCATAAGGTAGAGATACCTTCGATCGGTTTGCCGCATCATGCATCAAGCCTATCATAAAAGGTGGCAGACTCAAGGGGATCTCCTAAGTGATATGGTACATGAGAGTGATGTCACACTCAGGTGCAAAGTTAAATCTTCCCATCTTCGAGAAGAAGATCCAGTTGATTATGTGATGGAGTTTCATTTCAATGCCTAACAAGTTTGCTCTAACTTCCTTGAATCCCTCAACATCCTCATGTTCCAAAATGACTTTCAAATCATTTTTGCACTTCGTGAGGTCTTCTGATATGCTCCCAATAGTCAGCATGTGAAGTATGCATCCAAGGCTCTCTCTATCTATCTCAATATGCACACCCTTCACCTTCGAGACAACATTTAGCACCCCCACTTTGACATTACTATAAAATGCTCTTACTAAACTGGAATAAGTGGGTACATCCAAGAAGCAAAGAAACTCACAACCCGTCCTCTTGATCTTACTTTCAATTGAAAACCCTTTACGCTCCAAAAAATCAAAATCTATCTTCCTACCTATAGTAACAAGGCATAAGGGCAAGGGAGATTTGGATAGTACCGACTGGGGAGAGGAAGAAGGTGCTGTTGGCAACTGAGATGGTGCTGAAGGTGGCAAAGAAGGAGCTAGAACTTGCTATGAAGACTACCCTTGATCATTCCTTCATTTGGAGCATGGTTTATGGGCGGGAGGAGGATTGGGAGATGGGCTAGGGCTCAGATTTTCCAACCGGCTCTCCCTTTTTTTCGAGGCAACTTGCTTCACAGGAGCCATTGGGACCAAATCCACCAAAAATTGGGTGAAAATCAAAGAGGAAAAGATCATTTCTGGTGGAGGAAGGGTTTGAATGCAGTTTGGCTTGAGAGAAAGAATGGAAGGAACAGGGCTTCGAGTTGTCTCAGATTTAAACTCCCATCCCTGACATAGGGGTCGACTTGTCTTAATCTCAAGTCGACTCCTAATGAGGGGTCGACTCCTCATAGAATTATTTTTTTACAAGAAACCATGAGTTGACTCTTTGGTTTCAAAAGTTGACTTCTTGATACAAAAATAGTTTAAAAAGTTTCAAATCAAGAAAAATTTGGTCAAATTGAATAGACATCAATGGAAAATTAAATTAGAGATCAAGAATGATAATTAAATCAATTTTTGGGGGATCAAAAATTAATCAATTGGAGAAAACAAAATCAAATCAAATGAGATGAAATCAAGAGGGAAACTAGATGTAAGCTTTATGAGTGAAGTTCAACTAGAAAATTTTCAAAGCCTTAAGGAGTCAAGCTTTAATGTAATGCAAATCAATAACATCAAGCATGTGATCTTTTATAATTTGATAACTTATCTTAATTATTATTTTTTTAAATCATGTAATTTTAAATATTTCAATAGTTACATGTCTTATGAGAATTTCAAAAATTAATTTGAGAGTTTTACACCTAAATATTTTATATGACATCAAGCTCATTTTAATTTAAGTTTCACAAGTAATATCATGTTATGAAGGATTTGAGAGCATACTGAATTTAAAATGAACCTTCTGCTTCTTACAATCAATATGATACTATAATTAAGAGAATATATTCAAGAAAGCAATAAAAGATCATCACAATATCATGCATATGTATGAAGCATCAAAATCAATCATTCAACCAAAGTAATATCAAAAATAGTGATGGTATGATGTGTTAGGAAATTCTGACTACACCTGTCAGGAACCTCTGGATCTTCTATGTGTACCTGAGGAGATCTACAATAGATCTGGATGCTCTGAAGGTAGCGAACATCAATCCACTATCTAGATCTGTGATGGGGTGGCTCCCTTATAGGGCTTAAGAGAGGCTCCCCCTTCTCTAGGGAAGACCTGGCCGGCAACACTAGAGAAAGAGAGAAAAGAGATTGTGAGAGAAAAGATCTTGTATTCCACACACCGTAAAACCCTAATATAACCTATGTATATATATATTCAAAGCCATTAGGCCTGACCAAAAAACTCTCCTAGCTAAATCCAATATATGAAAGTACTCATCGAGCCTATATACATCCATGTCTCACATGCTCTCATCTCTTGGACTTAATCCCAGTTCAAACCCTGAGTTAGCTCCCTCAAGACCTCTCAAATCAGACCTTAAGAATCCTAGGATCAATTCCGATGCTAGACCCAAATAGAAAATCCATCTCACTATCAGCCCGCATCTGAGTCGATTTAGTCTCAGACTAAGTCGACTCATCTAAATTTAGTCGATTCAGATTGACACTGAGTCGACTAACTTACATATCATGCCATAATTTTTAAATTTATCTTTATTTTTTTGAGATATAGTCGATCCAGACTTCGATTGGATCGACCCACCTGCAACTTCATCAATCCAGTCTCAGTCTGAGCCGACTAATACCCAGAATCTACTTGTTGCTCCACAGCTTCAACTTTGGCTTTGGTTCTTGCTCCACCTTGTATCTTCAGGTATCTAAAGCCTCAATCAATCCTTTCAAAGTTTTCATCACCTAAATCTTGAGCTTGTGGAGAGCTATGCACCGCCTCCACCTTAGGACCACTCCTGTCCAAGTCTTAGGATCCAAACCGGCCCTAGTCTGTCGAAGCCAACATCCAAACTCCTCTTGTGGCCTCCCAAGGCTTGGGAGCACCACACCAACTCCTATAATCTCTACCTTGGTGCTCCCAAGTCTTGATAAATCTGGCAATATTCTCCTGCATGCACCTACTATCGCTGCATGCCCTGACAGCCCCTTTTGCGAACATCTTTGCCACCGCCAACCCTCTTCAGCTTTTGTGTGTCCTTGGAGATCCTTTGGGATGACTGCCTCCACAGTTGAAGATCCTAGCTGGCTCCTTAGCACCATCCTAAAAATTGTAGACTCTCTTCTGCTAAGCAGCCGCATCACCTGTCCCAGACTTTTTTGGAGAAACTATAGCATTCCTATACCAATACTCGCTGCACCTGATGCATCTGATATAATCTCCTCAGAGCCAATGCCGCTCTGAACTCATGCCAAATTCCACTCCTCCTGTGAAGCCACAATTGTCTGGTGCTTCACCTAAATCCAAAGTCTATCTGATGTCGTAGAAGATGACTCTATAATTGAGTCACCCAAGATCAACCATCCAATGCTGCACTATTGCGCTTGCCGCTGCACTTTGATCACCATCGCTATCCCTTTGGACCCTCCACACTCTATGGACCCCTCTGAAGCCATCTTGGGTACACTGTATCCCACGAACTCCTTCAAAACCTAAGAGCACATCCAACTCTTCAAATCCAGTGACTGAACCTTCCACCCTAGTACTTTATCATCTCCTGTCTCTGCACTAACTGTCACTTCAACTTCACCTGAAGGAACTGCAGCTCAAATCCTGCCCTGAGCTCAAACCCACTTATCTCATCTCGAGGCTCGCCGCCACCTCCTCATAGGTATTTGGATCCTCTCTTATGGCAAACAACCCTTCTGACACAGTCTCCCCAAAACCTCGATCCATAGTGCCCGCAACCCCGCATAGATTCGTGCAATGCGTCATCACTGCTGGAGCTGGAATCTGACACCTATCTCTACACCCTTTGGCTTTGAACCTATGCTAAACATCCTCCAACCATGGAGGCACCTCTGCCTGGTGCTCCACCTGAATCATGACTTCTCCTGGTGCCCCTGCAGAAGGTAAAATCTGATTCAAGATCAGCCATCCAGTCCTATCCTACTCGGCCTCCACCATTGCTGCTACCATTTCATACCTTCTACACACCGTGGACACCTACGAAACCCGCCCAGAGGAACTCACCATCCTCTGAATTAGCAGCGATACTCCATGGATCAACCATCTCTATCCCCCCAAGGCTTTGCAAACCCTTGCTCTGGTTGAATCATTGAATGCATCCCTGACTACTTCCCTGTCTTCCTACACTTAAAGGCTACAGTTGCTTCTTTAGCTTCCCCTCAACCATTACCCCTTGGGTGAACTCTCCTCATCTATCAAACTGCCCCCATACTGTCCTTCTCTCCAGAGATCCCTATCGTCTAACTGCCATACACCCTGATACCACCTCCAACCAAAGTTGGATTAGCAAATCATGCACCCAAACTTTCCACCTCAGGAATATTTCTTTCCGTCAATCCTCTCAGCCTCAATCTTCAACCCACTACTCCCGGTTGGTTAAACCATAGCAAAAATGAAAGTAGATCTGAGACATACCATGGAATAGGTGTGTAGATTTTTGATTTTACTTTGTATGACTTCTCCTTCACTTCCACGCTCCATCAGGCTCTAATACCAATTCTTAAAAAATTCTGATGGCACTTGTCAGGAACCCCTGGATCTTCTGCATGTACTTGAGGAGATCTATGATAGATCCGAACTCTCTGAAGGCAGAGAACACTGACCCACTACCTGGATCTATGATGGGGCACCTCCCTCCTAGGGCTTGAGGGAGGCACCCCCCTTCTCTAGGTTTCTTCAAGACCTGGGCGGCAACACTAGAGAAAGAGAGAAGAGAGAATGAGAGAGAAAAGATCTTGTATTCCACACATTATAAAACCCTAATACAATCTATGTATATATAGACATAGCCATTAGGCCCGACCAAAAAACTCTCCTAGCTAAATCCAATACATGAAAATACTCACTGAGCCCATGTACACCCATGTCTCATATACTCTCATCCCTTGGACTTAATCTCAGTCCAAACCATGAGTTAGCCCCTTTAAGACCTCTCAAATCAGATCTTGAGAACCCTAGGATCAAACCTGACCCTAGATCCAAATAGAAAATCCATCTCGCTGTCAGCCCACGTCTAAGTCGACTCAGTCTCAGACTGAGTCGACTCACCTGAACTTAATCGACTCAGACTGGCATTGAGTCGACTAACCTATGTGTCGTGCCACAGTTTATCAAAATCCTGTCTTTATTTCTTAAGACATAGTCGATCCAGACTAGGACTGTGTCGACCCACCTGTGACTTAGTCGATCCAGACTCAGTCTAAGCCGACAAATACCCGAAATCTACTTGTTCCTCCATAGCTTCAACCCTAGTTCTGGTTCCTTGCTCCACCTTGTATTCTTAGGTATGCGGAGCCTCAACCAAGCACCTTGAAGTCCTTATCGTCTAAACCTCGAGCCCGTGGAGAGCTATGCACCGTCTCCACCCTAGGACCACTCTTGTCCTAGTCCTAGGATTCAAATTGATCCTAGTCTATCAGAGCCAACACTCTAACTCTTCTTGTGGCCTCCCAAAGTTTGAGAGTACCACACCAACTCCTACATGATGTAAGAAAGTTTAGCTTTTACCAAACATCATTACCCATTCACTTTAAGTCCTAAGCATCCATTTTTAAGAATTTGCTCCTTTTATGCTCTTGGATGCTTGGCATACCTACAAATTATTTCATAATTTTGGTGCCTAAGCCATCTTGGGTCCAATAGAGTTAGTGCATATGATTTTTTTGTAACCCAAATTTATTTGATTAAAGTATGACCAATTCTTTTAATATTACATTCAAAAATTTTGTGGCCAACTTTGTTGCATTTGAAGCAAATTATAGAGTTATTTTTATATGAAGCTTTGCTAAACATATTCTTAACAAATTTTTGTTCCTTAATAAATTGTAATCAATTTCAGCTTTATCAAAAATAGCTTTTTGATTATTTAAAATCAATTGAAGCTTGTGTGAATCAATTGTGAACTTTTTAAGTATAAGCTTCAATGGTTAAATTTTTTTCTAAGCTTAGTATTTTCTTCCATAAGAGATTTTTCATATTTCAAAAGACTTTCTTTTTCTTCATCTAACATTTTTTTTCTTTCAAAAGATTATCTTTTTCTATCAAAATCTTATTATTTTCTTCAACCAAAATAGATTAAATTTTTAAGTTTTTATTTTTATTTTTATCTTTTTTATATTTATTTATTAAATCATTAAAGATTTCATATAATTCATCAAAAGAGAATTCAGAAAGAATTTTATTATTTAGTTCATCATCAATAGCCATGAGACAAAGATTGGCTATACCTTCCTCTTCTTCATCGGAGCTTGAATTATCACTATCACTCTAAATAGCCATCATCGTATTTCTTTTGATCTTTTTGGGGCTCTTTTTAAGTAAGGGGTAATCCAACTTGTAATATCCCCTTCTATTGTATTTGTAGTAAATGACATATTAGGAAATATGTCCTAAAGCTAATCGTTTGGATGATTGTACTCTTTATAATTATATATGAATTATAATTAATAAAATTATTTGATATTTTTTATCACAAGGTGTACATCTTTCTTATATAAACTCACGTGTTGTGATGAAGTCCTTAAAACTATATGACAACCGATAAAGAAAGATTTATCAAATAGTTCTTAAACATGTTCACGATCAAATAATATATCATTAAAGAACGATGGTGTTTATCGAGTGTAGGTCATTGTATATCATATAGGTTGGTTGTCCTCGTAACCAAGGAGTGTGGAGACACTGATATAGCATACAGATAAAATATAGGCATACATCATCACTGAACTTGTAACTCACCTATGGAGCGTTCTACTGTTAAGAGCAGCTCACAAAGCGTATGGGCATAAGTATCTCTCTGATCTGAAATCACTATAGTGACTTGCAAGCAACTTACTATGCTTTAGTACCAGACTACTTGTATTTTTAATGCAATGATAGAAGGTTACTGGATACAGTCAAGTACTTACAAAGTCTATGTGTGGATCAAGATTGGATTGAGCCCTCCAGATTATAGAAGATAATGCATCACTGTATTTCAATTTAGTAAATTCTGAGCTCGAAATATCCATATGATAGATTTAAAAGCTTGGAATACAATATGGATGACTCTTTCAGGATTGACAGTTAAACCCTAGATCATCCTTGAGCATTCAGGATCAAAAAGATGAATTATGCGATAACCATATGCATTGGTTCTTGAATATTGTCTTACATAGATTCGACCTATCTAGACATCAGAAATTATTGCTAGATAATAACTCTGATTAGTATAGAAAATAATTTCTTTGCTACCGACTTAGTGTTCGAAGCTATAGAATCATGCACAAAGTCAGACAATATGAAAAAGAATTGACCTCAATCTATAAGTTCAATTTGAAAGTTTATGACTTGATTGAATAAATAGATTAGCTTAATTAAGAATTAAGTTAGAGATCATACGAGATTAAACAAGTTAACTATGTCTAGCTAGCACTAGACATGAGGTTCATGTTTAATTTTAGGGATGATGTTAATCTGATCAATGATCCAAGAGATTTATGAGAGAGTCAATTTATGTCTTAATTAATTTCAGATTGGATCTGATTTAATTAAAATTAATTAGATTAAAAATTTAAGTTAGACTTGAACCAAAATTCTAATTAGATTAGGATTGACAGGCTCTTCGAATCTAGTTCGAATCATGTTCGAATCGGATCCAAAATGAGTCAAATCTGAGCCCATTTCGTTAAGAACCAAAGATTCCCAATTACCTGAGTACTTTTTCTCATAAAGAGGTCGACCAAGAGGAGAAGGGCTGATTTTT
>KE505092.1:255374-270249 GCA_000441515.1 Elaeis oleifera
AAGAGGTCGACCAAGAGGAGAAGGGGCTGATTTTTTTCTGCCCCATATTTGTGCACACAGTGAAAGGATCCACGTGTGAAGAAAGGAGAAGTCCTTTCTTTCTTACATCTCCTTTCTTAAGTGGGTTTCCTTATTGGATAAGGAGTCCTAACTCCCTAAGATTTTGATCAGATCAAGACACCTCATCTATAAGAGGGAGGACCCTATTACATGGTAAAGAAGGATTTGCTTTGTGCGACAAACAAAAAAAGGGGCCGTGAGTAAGGGTGGGGCGTGAAGGGTGTGTGCGACACAAAAGAAAGAAAGGTTTCTTTCTTTCTTACCATGGAGTTTCTTTTGGGTGCTCACCTTTTGGACGTCTTTCTTCTTGGCATGAGGAGTCACGTCCAATATCATATCTCTCCCTCTTTTGCTGCCTTTTTGAAGGATTAGTACAAAGAATTCATCCCTCTTCCCTACAGAGCCTGATGTGCATGCAAAGTAGAGGGCCTATACTTTTAGGCCTCACGAGACATCAGATTCAAGTTTTCTTGAAGATTTTGATTCCTATTCCATCATGATCAAGATAATTCATAATTATTATGTAAGCCTTTGTATAGAAAATTTTAAAACACACCCTAGTGATCCGATCTGATCGGATACTTTTCTTTCAACTAGTATCAGAGCAGGATTGATACATGCTATGTATAGATAATTTTTTTGATATTTTATATGAGATATATGATCAAATTTTTATGTAGAACATAGTATTTAATTTAGACCTATTAATTAAAAATTATTTGATCTAGTTTTGACCAGATTTCAAGAACCTAATCAATGGTTGATTGAAGGTTGTTATAAATTTGTTATAACAGAATTTTCTTAATGTAAATTTTTACTAAAATAACAATCAAATTAAAATCTATTTTAATAAAATTTTTATGATGTTATTTTGGATTAAAAGTTAGACTTAATTATGATCTGAATTAAATCTATTTTGATAGATTTTCATATCTAATTTTAAGTGAAATTCTGCACAACATCAAATCAGGTCCAATCTGAATTTTAATTTCTATGCGTTTATGTGTGGGTTTGAATTATTTTTCTATGAGATTCTAAATCTGATTTAAGTATTTTATATACTATATAAAAATATGTTCAGATCTAAAATTTATATGAAATTTATCTAAAATTAATCTGATGCTTTGATCTAATTAGATTAGATACATAACATGCATGATGTGATCATATACAGTGTACATCTGAATTTTTGATTATTTCATATATAGATGTAATTAATTCTTAAAATTAGATTTTAAATCTTAGTAGCCTAGTACCCGAATTGATATGATCATCAAACCATCCGATCATAAGAGGAAGAAGGGATTAAGTCCCTCTTTTGCCCATTCGATGGATTCTCTTATGATGTGTAGGGGTGCCGCTGTGATCAAGTCTCATGAAGAAGAATAGTAAAAAAAAATTAATTATTTAATTATGAATATATTTAGATTAAATCTAAATAATTTATGATTTATTATAATTTTAATAAATTAATTTAGATATAAAATTATTTTAAGATCTGAATTATAGATTATATATGATGTAGTTGGTAGAGATCTAAATTGTGCTATAATGCATGTGATGTACATAAGTAATTTAGGTCAAATTTTCATATGTTTAATTGTTAAACACAAAATCTAAAAATTAGATTTTAGAATCTAAAATTACATGACATATGATGCATGCTTCACTTAAAATTCTAATAGAATAGTTTACAGACTGAAACACATGTTTCACATACTTAATTTGGAATTAAGTAATCTAGATTTGAGAATTGAAAGATGATTAAGATACCTCATAAATCGATGGGCCATAGATTAGCACGAATCAGATCTTCTAACTAGGTTAGACCTAGGATTAGAATAATATAGATAAATTAGAGAAATTGATTAAATCTAATCAAGAGTTAAGTTAGATTAGATCAAATTTTTTTAAGAAAAATCTCAATAGTTGTAGCTTGATCAAGTTCATATTTTTGACCATATCATATGGACCTAATTGTGGCTCAATAGTTTAGTTCGAGTCTTTTGGTGGACCAAATCAAATAAATCGATCAATTGGTGTCTAAGGTAAGTTTGACAATATTGCTTGACAATATGATCGGTGGTTTTAATTGATAGTCTACTTATTTGATCATTTCGATGGTGTCTAAGATAAGCCGAAGCAAACCCTTCCACCGATCTCACTTACCTGGTCAATACGGTATCTTATATTTTGATTAGATCACTAATCGATTCGAGCTAATCTATGTCATTAAGATAAATTAGTATGACTGATTTAGGTGTCTCTAGATCAGGCTTGTCTCTTGTCCTCTTCATGATTTGGTGAAGTTAGTGGAAGGATTTATGACTTTCGGTTAATCTTTTCTCTTATTCTCAAATTATTAAATCAGTTTGATTGAATTAGGTGACCTTTCAGCCAGCTTGTCTCTAGTCCAATTTATGACTTGGTGAAGTCAGTGGGAGAATTTAGACTCGCCAGTCCAATGGACCAGCTTGTCTCATCTTTTTCATGATTTGGTGAAGTCAACGGGAGGATTTAAGACTTACCGATCAATTATTTGTTAAATCATTAAATTAAACTCTCTAAATTATTAGGTTCTTAAAATGAGCTAGTTATAGGGATGACTAGATCATAGCCTCCCATTAAGTTGGATGATAATAGGTCCATTATTCTGATAGTCATTGAAGGCCCAAAGGCCTGGTGTTTATCTGCTATTAAAATTATCATTCATAATATGATGACTCAGTCGAGTGTCTTTGGTGGTTGGTCAGGTTGGTCGGTCAAAGTTGGGTCTGATCATTCATTAGTTAGATTCCTGAGTTTAGTCATATTAATGGTTGGACCTAAGCAGGACTTGCAGAGATAGCCAATGCCAACTGAAAAGTAACTTGGAGCAAGATCATTATTAGAAGTTATTTGGAGAACAATTGATTAAGAATCTACTCGTAGATATACATGGGTTGGTCGCCAAAGTCGAACTTATATGCAGTCTGTGTGGATTCTAGTACCGCTAAGGAATTAAGATAATTCTTTGAATTAGAAGTAGAGGCTATCAATTCATATAAAATAGTAAGAGGACCTTTAGACTAAAGTCCAAGTCTTTAAGATTAAATAATTCATATACTAATAGGTCTTTGTTTTCTTTCAGTGATGGCTAGTAGTTTATCACTCTGCTCATTGTTGGACAATGACAAATTTATAAGACCCAATTTTGATAAATGATATCGAAAATTGAAAATAATTTTCGAGCACGAGAGGATCCTATATGTGATTATGGATCTAGCACCTGAAGTACCAACTCCCAATGCTGTTGCAATGATTAGAGACACTTATCAGAAGTGGGTCAATGACTGTATGATAGTACATTGCATAATAAGGGCTACTATGAGTGATGAATTTAGTTATAAAATCGATAATGCTCAGCCAAAGAAGATATTTCAAATATTGAACAAGTTCTTTGGCACACTTGAGGATTTATCCTCAATAGGATATCGATCCTCTAAGAGAGGAAGAAAATACAAGGTGTAAAAAAATTATAGTGATCCCAAGCAGTCTAAGGCAGACAAGAGTCAGGCAGAAATGGACAGGACTAGGAAGAGAAATCAGCAAAGAGTTGCTGGATAAGATACTTATATGAAAACATCTTGTAATTCTCTATCTATGTTACTACTATTTGGGTATTAGATATCAAAAATTTAATTTATATCTGCAATTCATTACAGGGACTTCAGATTAGTAGAAAATTTGAGAAGAGCGAACGATTCCTGAATATTGGAGATAGAAGAGCTGATCCAATTCTAGCTATAGAAAAAGTTTAGCTTGCTCTTAATGCAAATGCTATTATTTTAGATTACTGTCATTATTGTCTATCTTTCTTATGAATATTATTTTCATAGACTTTTCGACCAAAGATGGTTATAATTTTTCATAAGAAAATTACTGTGATATCATTATAAATGGTGTCACAATTATGCATGGATAATTGAAATATAATATTTACATATTATCACAATCTGTTAGTGTAATATATACATCGAACAAATATCCTAGAATAGATAATGTCACGGATATCTATCTTTGGCATTGTAGGCTTGGTCATATAAATAAGAATAGGATAAATTGGTTAACTAAAGAGAGAATCCTCAATATCAATGATTGTGAATTATTGTCAATCTGTGAATCCTGTCTTCTAGGAAAGATGACCAAGTCATCCTTTACTGAAAAGAATGAGCCAGTGATGTTTTAGGTCTAGTACATAGTGATATATGTGGACCTATGAAGATAGGTGTCAAAGGAGGGTATTACTACTTCATTACATTTACTGACGATCTATTGAGATATGGATATGTCTACCTTATAAAGCACAAGTCCGAATCATTTGAAATGTTCAAATAATTCCATAATGAGGTAGAAAAATCAACTGAAAAGGGTATTAAAATTCTTCGGTCAGACTGAAGAGGTGAATATCTTTTCAATAAATTTTTGACATATCTAGAAAAGAATGAGATTCTCTCACAATGGACCCCTCTTGGGAAATTACAGTGTGATGGCATCTCAGAAAGAAGGAATCAAATCCTGTTGGATATAGTTTGATCTATGATAGATTTTGCGAGTCTGTCGATCTTTTTTAGAATTATGCACTTGAGACTGCTTATCATATTTTGAATAGGATTCCAAGCAAATCAATTGCCAAAATATCATATGAGATATAGACTAGGCGTAGGCCGATACTCTCTGACCTTAGGGTTTGGGGCTGTCCGGCTTATGTCAAACGTTTGCATACTGACAAGCTTAGATCATAGTCTGATAAGTGTTATTTTATAGGATACCAAAAAAATTAAGGATATTATTTCTACCTTACTGAAGAATAAAAATTATTCATCAGTAATAAGACAATCTTTTTAGAAAAGAAGTTTCTTAATGAAAGAATTGATACCTCTAAGGTTGAACTTGATGAAGTTCAATCGGTAGAAGAATCGACACAAACAAATAGAAATATAGAATCAGATTTGATTATATCAAATTCAGAGCCCATGGTTGAGGCACCTTTAAAGAAATTTAGGAGAGTACCACATCAGCCAGATAGATACTATGTTTCTTAGTTTGGGATGGTGATTCTTTTGAACTCGATGAGAACAATGAGGATCCGATCACCTACATGGATGCCATGCAAAGGCCTGACTCTGAGAAATGGCTTGAGACCATAAAATTCGAAATGAAGTCTATGGAGATCAATAGTGTATGGACACTAGTTGATCCATCTGAAAGAATTAAATCCATAGGGTGTAAATGGATATTTAAAAGAAAAGGGATACAGACAGAAAGATTGAGACCTATAAAGCCCATTTGGTTGTCAAGAGATATCATCAACGTTATGATATTGACTATGACGAGATATTTTCTCCTATGACAACGCTTAAGTCCATCCAGATTATACTTGCAATAGCGGCACACTTTGATTATGAAATCTGGCAAATAGATATCAAAACTGCTTTTCTTAATGGAGAGCTGAAAGAAGAGGTGTATATAATACAATTTAAAGATTTACATCCACAGATGAATCAAAGGTGTGCAAGCTTCAGAGATCCTTTATGGATTGAAGCAGACATCTCAAAGTTGGAATATGCATTTTAATAAGGTGATCAAAACATATGACTTCGTTAGGAACGAAGAAGAACTATGCATTTATAAATGGACTAATGGTTCTGTAGTCATCTTTCTTATACTATATGTGGATGACATACTATTAATAGAAAATGACGTTCCTACTTTACAAAGTGTAAAGCTTTGGTTGTATTCATAGTTCTCCAGGAAGGATTTGGGAGAAGCATCCTTCATCCTAGAATAAAGATCTATAGAGATAGATCTAAGAGGCTGCTTGGATTGTCTCAATCCACGTACATCAATACTGTGCTGAAACTATTCACTATGGAGAATTTCAAGAAAGACTATCTTTCGATAGGCCATGAAATTATTCTCTCTAAAAAAGATTATCTGACAACTCCACAAGAGAGAGCGTATGAGTAGAATCCCATATGCTTTGGCAGTAGGATCTATCATGTACGTCATGACATGTATGGGGCCAGATGTGGCACACTCACTAGGGGTAGTGAGTAGGTACCAGTTTTATCCGAAAGAGAATCATTGGAAGGTTGTAGAGACAATCCTTAAGTATTTAAGAAATACTAAGGACCAATGGCTTATCTGTGAAAACACTGACTTGAAACTTGCAAGATATACTGATTCCAGCTTTCAGTCAGATCATGATGACAGCAAGAGCATGTCAGATTATATATTTATCCCAAATGGAAGAGCAATCTGCTAAAAAAGTTTCAAGCAACACACCATAGCCGACTCAACTTGCGAGGTAGAATATATCACGGCATCTAATGCTGCAAAAAAAGCTGTCTGATTGTGGAAGTTCATTAGCGAGCTTGAAGTGGCATCCTTCTTTGATGGTCCTATTCTGTTGTACTGTGATAGCACTGCAGCCATAGCTTAAGTGAAAGAATCAAAGTCCCATCAGCACACCAAGCATAATCTGCACCGCTACCATTTGGTCTGGGAGATCATGGATCGAGGTGACGTTGAGCTTCAGAAGATCGATAGAAAGGAGAACTTGACCGACCCATTAACTAAAGCCCTCGAAATCAAAGAGTTCAACAAACACAAATGGAAGATGGATATTAGATACTGCATCCATTGGGCTTTAGTTCAAGTGGGAGTTATTAGGAAATATATCCTAAAGCCAATCGTTTGGATAATTACACTCTTTATAATTATATATAAATTATAAATTAATAAAATTATTTGATATTTTTCATCACAAGGTGTACATCTTCCTTATATGAACTCACGTTTCGTGATGAAGTCCTTAAAATTATATGACAATCGATAAAAGAGGATTTATCGAATAATTCTTAAACATGTTCGTGATCAAATAATATATCATTAAAGGATGATGATGTTTATCGAGTGTAGGTCATTGTGTACCATATAGATTGATTTTCTCATAACTAAAGAGTATGGAGATATTGGTATGGTATACAGGTAAAATATAGGGGTATATCATCATGGAACGAGTGACTCACCTGTTGAGTGCTTTGCTGTCAAGAGCAGCTCGCAAAGCGTATGAAAATAAATATCTCTCTGATCTGAGATCACCATAGTGACTTACAAGTAATCACTGTGCTTTGGTGCCGAACTATCTGTATTCCTAATACAATGTAGAAAGCTACTGGATATAGTCAAGTACTTACAAAGTCTGTGTGTGGATCAAGATGGGATTGACCTCTTCGAATTATAAGAGATAATACACACTATATTTTAATTTGATAAATTTTGAGTCTAGATAATCCATGTGATGGATTTGAAAGATTGGAATATAATGTGGATGACTCTTTCAGGGTTAACAGTTAAACCCTAGATCGTCCATGAGCATTAGGATCAAAAGGATAAATTATGCGGTAACCATATGCATTGGGTCTTAAATATTATCTTACATATATTCGATCTATCTGAACATCAAAAGTTATTGTCAGATAGTAACTTCGATTAGTACAGAAAATAATTTTTACTACCGACTTAGTGTTCGAATCTATAGAGTCACGCACAAAGTCAGGCAATGTGGAAAAGAATTGACCTAAGTCTATAAGTTAATTTGGAACTATGTGACATGATTAAATGAATAGATAAGCTTAATTAAGAATTAAGTTAGAGATCATATGAGATTAAATAAGTTGATTATGTCTAGCTAGCAATAGAATGAGATTCAGATTTAATTCTGGGAATGATGTTAATCTGATCAATGATCCAAAAGATTTATGACAGAGTCAATTTATCTTTTTATTAATTTTAGATTAGATCTGATTTAATTAAGAATTAATTGAGTTAAAAATTTAAGTTAGACTTGGATCAAAATTCTAATTAGATTAGATGGACAGGCTCTTTGAATCTGGTTCGAATCAAGTTCGAATCGGATCCAAAATGAGTCAAATCTGACCCATTTAGTTAAGAACCAAAGAGTCTCAATTACCTGAGACTCTCTCTCATAAGGAGGCCAACCAATAGGAGAAGGGGCTGATTTTTTTTCACCCCACATTTGTGTGCATGGTGAAAGGATTCACGCATGAAGAAAGGAGAAATCCTTTCTTTCTTACATCTCCTTTCTTAAGTGGGTTTTCTTATTTGATAAGGAGTCCTAACTCCCTAAGATTTTGATCAGATCAAGATGCCTCATCTATAAGAGAGAAGACCCTATTATATGGTAAATGAAGGATTGCTTTGTGCAACAAACAAAAAAAGGGCCATGAGTAAGGGTGGGTCGTGAAGGGTGTGTGTGACACAAAAGAAAGAAAGGTTTCTTTCTTTCTTATCATGGAGTTTTCTTTTAGGCACTTACCTTTTGAATGTCTTTCTTCTTGGTGTGAGGAGTCACGTCCAAGATCATATCTCTCCCTCTTTTGTTGTCTTTTTGAAGGATTGGTGCAAAAAAAATCATTAGGGGTGACAAAATATGACCCGACCTACCAATCCGACCTGCGTTCGATCTGTCATAAGTAGGTTTGAGTTTGGATTAAATGGGTTCAGGTCATAAACGAATTGACCTATTTAATCCATTTATTAAATGGATCGGATTTAGATTTAAAGTTTTCAACTTGTCTAACTGTTTAATCAGTTTATAAATAGACTATTGGTTTTGGGCCATGAGAATATAGGCCAGGGCCATGGGTTTGGGCCATGAGGATATAGGTCAGGGCCATGGGTTTGGGCCATGAGGATACAGGCCAGGGCCATTTATTAAATAGGCTCCATGCGGTCACACCCCGCACTTCATCTTTTTTGGCTTTTCCTCTTCTCTTTCTCCTAAAAAGCCCTAGGGCGGCAGAGCCCTTCACCCCTTCCATGATCCGTCACCGCCTCAGTGCCTCACCCACTCCCTCTGTCACCTCCCTCTCCCACATGGAATCTACCTTGCTCCTCCCTCTCGCCCTTTCTTTCGATCGAACTCGCTCCTGCCTCTCGATCGCTCTGCCTTTTCTTCTCTCTCTTGATCTCACAGTCTCAGATCTCGTCGATCTTTCAGGAGAAAATGGTGGCAGTGGGGGCGGAGGGGAAGATGAGAGGGGTGGCTCTATTGATCGACAGGGTGGAGCCATCGAAAAAGTAGATCAAGCGACTGATAGGGAAGAATCCGGTGGTGATCTTCAGCCGGCGGCCTATCGGCATGTGCTCCACTGCTCGGAGCCTTTGACGGCGATGATGGCCCTCCTCCACCTATTTCTCCTTGCGGTGGTGCTTCACTATTTCTGGCTTCCTTTCGATCATCGACGGTGGAGATCAGTGTGATGGAGGTCCAATCCAACAGTCTAGAACCTCGAGCTCGATAAAGACAGTCGGTCAGACAGAGCTAGAGGTATTTGAGAGCACAACGAGGGTGGAGGCCAGAGAGATGGTTGAACGGAGATGTGGTGAGGGCGAAGGTGGAGACGGTCGATCGCAAAGATGGAAGTCACGAAATTAGGTTTTTTTATTTTTTATAATGGATATTGAGTTTATTTTTTAAGGGTTATAAACAGATTGTAAACGGGTTGGGTCCCCCATTTATTAAATAGATCGAGTTCGATTTTAAAGTCTGACCTATTTATTTAAACAGGTCAGGTCTGCGTTCAGAGTTTTTTAACTCGACCTGTATTTGACCCGACCCGTTTATACCCGACCCAACCCGATTCCCACCCTTAAGAATCATTCCTCTTCCCTATAGAGCCTGGAATATGTGCGAAGTAGAGGGCCTATGCTTTCAGACCTCACGAGGCATTGGATTCGAGTTCTCCTGAGGATTTTGATTCCTATTCCACTATGGTTAAGGTAATCCATAATTGTTATGTAAGTCTTTATATAGAAAATTTTAAAACACACCCTGGTGATCCGATCAGTTCTGATACTTTTCTTTCAAGACATTCCTTTCTTCATTTTTTTTATCTTCCTTTTTCTTTGACATTTCTTCTTGAGGAATTGTTTGAATCTTCTAATGAGAAGCATCAAGTTCTCATTTTCATCTTCACTCTCTTTTCATCATCATCATCCTCCGACTCATCACTTTCTTCAAATTTGATAATTGACTTGAATGCAATGGTCTTCTTCCCTTTTGACTCTTCTTCTTTCTCATTTTGATGCATGTTCAACTCATGTGTCATGAGTGAACAGATCAACTCCTCCATGGATAATATGGTAAGATCTTTCACTTCTTGTATGGCTGTCATTTTGGCTTCCCATATCTTTGGCAAATACCTCAAAACCTTATAAACAAGTTCATGATTAGTATAGATTTTATCAAGACTATTCAAAGCATTAATTATATCAATAAATCTAATAAACATATCAAAAATTGACTCATATTATTTATTTAAATATTTCATACTTATGAACAAGTAAATTAATTTTGGACTCCTTAACTTGGCTTGTTCCCTTATAAGTAATTTTCAATTTTCCTAAATTCTTTTATGGATATGCAAGTGGATATTCTATTAAATTTATTAGCATCAAGTGCATAATATAAAATATTTATGGCCTTAGTATTTAGCTCAATCATTTCATAGCATGCACATCCCAATCTACTTCGGGTTTGGGGACATTAACACCATCTACTCTAATTGTGGGAGTGTATGAGCCATTAACTATAACTCTCTAGAGTTAATAATTTAGTGCTTGAATATAAATACATATGCATGCCTTCCAATAGATGTAGTTCTTGCCATTAAAGAATGGTGGTCTAGATATGGAATGGCCTTCAGCAAATGAGAAACCAATCAAAATTATCATGATCTTTTGCTCTAGACCGCTAGATCAACAACAAATATTAGAGTATCTACTCTGATATTAATTATTGTCTAGAAGTATAGTAACCCAAGAGGGGTGAATTGAGTTCTTCAAAAACTTAAATCTAAAATCTAAACAATAATATGCTTTAAATTAAACTAATTTGAGTGAATGTGAGGTGTATATAATGTATTACAGTAAAATTAAGATATAAATAAAATAATATCAGAATTAAAATAATGCAAGGCAAGTGTGTAAAGTAAACAAAATAAACACACCATAAAGATAAAGAAATTTATAATGATTCGATGCAACCCGCACCTACATCCACTCTCCAAGAGCCCTTTGGAGATTTTATTATAATCAGCCCGATAATAGCATCTTATTTATCCAAAATTATAAATAAATTCAGTTGATTTTTCGAAATCACCAACTACAATCTATACATCAATTATTTTTATACTCACAATCAATCCAGTTAGTTTTATGGGCTCATCAAGCAAACCTAATAGGTCCAATTTTGAACTTGGATAGACCAAATCTCCAAATTTTTAAACTTGTAAAGAAAATAAAATACAAAAATAGTTTCAATAAAAAAATAAAATAAAAAAAACTCTCTCAAGCATGAAGAAGAGACTGATGATTTGCTCTTTTGGTGCTTCACTTCTCTTCTTTGATACTTAAAGGGATGTGGAAGATATTGGCGAAGATCACTTTTTAAAAGCTCTCAATTCTGTTTACTTAATTCCTTTTTTTTTCTTTTTTTTCAAGAATATTCAAGGAACCTCACAAATTTGAATGTTTCTCTACGAAATTCTCCTTAATGATTCTTTTCTAATATTTCTCTAGCCTTTAATATACTTGAAAGTTGATGGAGAGTGAGTCTTGACCATTGGAACCCTTGGAGTAGCCATTAGACCAAAAATTAGCCATTGAAGATATACAGAAACTAGCTATTATTGTTGTTTCCATGCTTGGGTCGACTCCAATTATCCACGAGATGACTCAACTTCTGTAGGAGTCAACTCGAATGCAGGATCTGAAAAAATGGCTCTCTGTCTTCTCTAAGAGAGTCGGCTCGTCCTATGCAGGAGTCAACTTAAACCTGCGCCAATTTTCACCTAACATGCTAGAGTCAACTCATCTTCCTTGGGTCAACTCCTGATTTGTCTAAACTTGATTTTCTTCCATTTTTAGCCTGTTTCAGTATAGGGGTCGGCTCTTTGCTTCCTAGAGTCGACTTCACTAAGTCTAAAACTTGAAATTACTCTTTTAAAGTCCTTGACTTAGTATCTTTTGAAGAGATCTAATCTATGGAATATTTTTCAATTTAAACATCTAGAAAAGACCTACATTCATCCTTAAACTATATGATTAGATTTATAATTACTCAAAATTTGGTAATCATCAAAATCAATCATAGGATCAACAAGCTGGAGGACCTTGAACTGTGGGGGAAATGGTTTATCCATTGTCTTCTGGCTAAATGAAAGATCTATGTTGAACACAAAATCACCAGACTGAGCATGCCCCTTCAGGGCTTCGATTTGTTGTCGCATCTCCCAGAACTTTCTTTCAAGGTTGTCTCTTCGAAGTGGGCACCACTCTGAAGGTTGAGGAGAGGTGTACATTTGTGTGAAATCTTCATTTGAATAGGAGGTTGGAAAGTGCCTTCATTGGGTCCGACCGAGCTCTAACTATGAAGTTGGAGAGCATCTGCATCATGCTCACTTTGGGTCGGACTGCCTGGTTTGGGAGCATTTGTGTTGAGTTCGACTTGGGTTGCCAACCCAATCATGGTCAGTCGGTTAGGCTTGTTTTTGCTATACGGGCAAGACTATTGGCTCTATGATGGCCAAGCTGGAGGCTAATCATCGGGAGGCTATTCCGATGGCAAGCACTCGGGGCCAGTTGTCGCATTTTCTGGACTACAGTCACCAAGGTCTGAACCTATTAGGCCAGATGATTAAACAGTTTTGGAGTGATGGCCACAAGTGGTGGTTGAGCCGATCTGGACTTCACAAGGATGCATTGGAGTGGTGGGGGGTATTAGATGCCCCTGCCATGAAGTGTTTGACGCACCTTTTTGAGACTTCATTATTGTAAACTCTTGCTTCCAAGATCGAAGGTTCAAGCCCTCCTTCTAGCACCAATTTGTTACCATTGATTCCCGATTGGACTACGATTGACTCGGGGTAGGGACAAATGTTAGTCTTCAAGATGAGGCCCATAATTGGTAGCTGCAAATAAGCCCATTTGTCTGAGAGTGTCCAACAAGGGGCCCTCCGATGGTCAAATCAGTTGAAAATTAAGAACATAAGAAGGAAGAGGAATAGCATGAAATCTATGGTGTGTTTCGAGAACTTATCTGAGAGATTCCCTCTCTCTTCTATTCATAGGCAGAGGGCTGATAGCCATTTATTAAGGGGTATGGCAGTTGACCATTCTATAACCATATATGCAGAGTCAACATGTAGTCTTTATTTGTTATTCTCGCGATATTATGATGATTGATGATCTTCTACCTTTCCTATAAGATTTCAAGGATTCTCCTTGTTGGGCGTCCGTCAGTGATCTCAGGATGGTAGAATCCTGATACTAGGTGGAAGACATCCTAACCATACGAGCCACATCAGCCCTTGTAACAGTTGGTTTGACCATCGCCCAAGGTCGATCCTATGTGGCCCCACTAATTTATAGAATAAGTTTTGTCTAGCACGAATTTAGAAATTGAAGGTTTATAAATAATGTTAATATTATGGATTGAATCAATGTAAAAATCTTAAACTAGACTTGATCCAAAATTTTCAGTTGGTCTAACTCTAAACTAGACCTGCTCAAAACCTGAGCCGCCCACCCGGCCCGTCCGAGTCCGGCCCTTTTAAAACGGGTTTGGACTATTATGTTCAGCCCAACGGGTCGGGCTGGGCTCAAAAATAGAGCCTGAATTTTTAAACAGGCCAGGCTCGAATTTATGTTGGCCCAGTCTGAACCCGACCCGGATCCATATTTGTCTGTAGAGTGTAGATCATAGGTCTGTAGCCCCTCATATATATGCCCATCATAAAGCGCAAGAGCCATGTTCCTCTTCTTCCTGAGAATCTCGAGTCCTGACTCTCCCAGGTCCCAAAATCCTCATCCTCGATTTCCTGCTCTAGCCATCCAGTCCCTGATTCCCAACTCTTCGATGTCGGTGCACCGCACCGCCCATGAGGCCATGACCTCTACCTTCGCTTCTACAATCTCGCCACTGCCTTCCCAGCCTACCGATGGAGCTAAGCTCCTGATCTTCTACCACTTCCATTGTTCCATTTAGGCTGCCTCCACCTCACCGTCAAGCTCCACACCATCAATGTCGCCCCGACTACCGCCTCGCAACTGAGCATCGCCTCCTCTCTTTCTTGACATGCTCGGCTCTTCCCGAGTCCCAACCAAGCTAGGGCTAGGGCTCTTCCCGCTCACCGTCGTGCCTCCTCCTCGCACCTCCGTGCCTCCTTGCACCTCCGCATGTCCCCACCTCCTCTTCTTCCCAGTTCGCATCTCCTCTCCACCTCCTAGGCCTCGGTGTCCTCCCCGCCTCCCTATCTTCTCTCGACCAGTGATGTCAGCTCCGACAGGTAAGCGTGATTAATTTTGCTCATCCCAAATTATGATCATGTGCTCATTAATCAGCTGAATAGCTGATGAATGAGTTCAAGAACTTCTTTCTTGAGAATCTACTTGGATTTTGATTTGCCAATTAATATTTTCTGGTGGATTTCGATTTTGAGATTTGGGTATCAAAATATTTATTGAAACATTACTTGAACCAAATTATGTGGCTTACTTCAACTATTATAATTTTTTTTGAGACTATGAAGAAGATCTGAGATCAGATGATTTTAATGATTCTTATTAGAACAGATACTTATAAAAATAGATACTACATTTTTTGATTCTCATTTTTGCTTTTGTCTTGCTTTTCAATACTTCTTCCACTTTATTATATTTTTATTGATTTTTTCAAAATATTATA
>KE505092.1:323556-339772 GCA_000441515.1 Elaeis oleifera
GTGATCTAATCACTAATTAATCCTCCATTAATAATAGAGTCCAAGTCTAGTGGGACTTTTCTTTAGAGTCCTCGTCCAGTGGGACTCTTCAGCAGAGTCTCCGTCCAGTGAGACTCTTCACTAGAGTCTCCGTCCACTGAGACTCTTCAGATTAGTCATGTGATCGAAGAGAAACTTCTAATGTATGTGACTCCATAAATTCGAACCTAAATCGGTAGCACAGAAACTGATTTTGTACCAATCGGAGTAACCAGGAGTAACCATCTAGCAATGGTATCCGACGTCCAGATAGGTCGAATGTATGCAAAGCAACACTCAAGAATCTATTTGGATATATATAATTCATCTCTTTGACCCTTGATATCAGGATGACTTAGAGTTTAAACTGTCAACTCTTAACAGTACATCCATTATATTTCTCAACCTGATAAATCCTGTGACTCTTCACAAAGATTGCTCTGACCAAGGTCTTACTAAATTGAAACATAAAGTATTCTCTTCAATCTCTTGAAGTGGTCAATTCCATCTTGACTCACGCACCGACTTCATAAGTACTTAACTGTGCCCAGAAATCTTTCGATCCTGAATTAAAATTCAAGTAGTCCGGCACCAAAGCACAGTGAATTGCTTGCAAGTCACCGTGGTGATCTCAGATCGGAGGGACACTTATATCCATATCTTTTGGAGTGACTCTTGACAGCAAAGTACTCTAAAATTGATCACGTTCAGTGAAATATACTCCTACATTTTACCTGCATGCCATACCAGCATCTCCACGCTCCTTGATTAAGAGGCCAACCAATCTATATGGCACACAACGATTTACACTTGATATATCTATCGTCCTAGTAATAGCATATCATTTGATCGTGAACTCATTTAAGGACTAAACGATAAATTCTCCTTTATCGATTTAAAATAGTCCTAAGGACTTTCATCATAACACAGAAGTTTGATGTAGAAGATGTACAGACTTATGGTGAAAATTATCAAATAAATATTTTATTAATTAATTTATATATAATTACATCAAATAGCACAACCGTCAACAGGCTAACGATTGACTTTGAGACACATTTTCCAACATACATAACCACTATTTCTGTCCCCAGTCTACCTATCTTAACGCTAAAGGGTGAGCGAGCATGAAGAACGCAAGGATAGGCTAAAAAATGGCTGAGGAAGGACTTTAAGAAACTAATCTGCATGTCCGAGAGTATGCTAATGGAGCTTTGGACTCTCTTAGAAGAGCATTGTCATCCCAAGGAAGAAGAAGACACAAGAAGAACAATAGAGAAAAGAGAAGGATGAAGAGGACACCTCTATTTATAAAAGCTACAGACGTCCCTTGATCCCACATTGATTTGACTCAAACTGCTGGATGACCACCACATAGCGAAATCGAATCGGCTAGAATGATTTCTCCTGGAGGCATATTTATGGGCGCATTTTTAAAGGCATGTGTGATGTCTTGAATTTAGCCAAATCTTTAATAACTACTGACTGACATCCTTTTACTAGATATCTCTTCACAAATCCTACTAACTTCCAGACGTGACAATTCGAGGGCTACAAATGCACCATTCTGCCTAAAAAATGGAGGCTTGACATGTGTCTTTGGTGTACACAAAGTAATTCGTATACCCTACGCCTGATCCCAACTCACACTAGGGAGTAAGAGGGCATATATTATGAATAGAACTCTAGTACCTGATTTGAAGATACAGGCGAACTCTAGTCGTGGCCGACCCATGCATCGACCATCGATTTATGCATCAGCCACCGACCTTCATATCAACTACCAACCTGTACATGAGTTTCCAACTTCTCACTGGTATTTTCGTTCATTCATAAGCCATCGATCTGCACTTGAGTCGCCAGCCCCAGCATCGATAGCCAAACTCATCTTCAGGCATGTCAAATTGTCGATCTATGTATCTAACATCTCATTCATCATTAGAGTGACATCCGAACATCGGACATTGATCCAGATTTTCGAGTGCCGACCCCTATATCAGCTTCGACCTAGGCATCCACCGCACCTCCAATAGGATATATGGCAAGATGTCAAGCCACACTCCCTCTGCCAACTACTTAGGTCATCAAGCTCGAAAAAGTTGGAAGCAAGCTCCCACATGGCCCTTTCAATTAAGCTATTAAGAAAGCAACTGGCCATGCGTCGAAAAAGGTCACGTCAATCTCCGAATCCTAGGCACTCAAATCATAGTCATTAAGGAAAGCAGCTGGCCACATACAGAAAAGATCATATCAATCTCCAAATTCTAGGTACTCAAGCCAAATCCCAGGTCACATCAACCATCAGATCCCAGAGACTCTGACTGCAATTATTAATGGAAGCAGTTGGTCACATATTGGATGAGGTGATGCCACCCACCAAATCCCTGAAAATCAGAGTGAGAATTTTGAGTATGTGCTTGATGGAGACAGAGAGGTCTCCCATTGCTTTCCCCTTATGACTCCAACCTTGTCCTATAAATAGAGATAACCAAGAGACCTCAAAGGTATACAACACTCTTGTACGCTTCCTTCATCTGTTCAAGATTTCTGACTTGAGCATCGGAGGTCCCGTCGGAACCACTTCCGATCAGGGACTTATTTTGTAGATTCAGTCACTGTCATCCTTATCGGACTTCACCTCGCTCCAGCAGTTTCGATCAGAGTCGGGAATTTATTGCAACATGTACCATTAGTTTATTGGGTTTCGATGTGGATACGAATAATATTGTTTACATAGTATATGTCTAAATCATGCTGAGCAGCCATGTAATCTATCTTAGTTTTTAAACATCATCTTAATCATCCAAACCTTCTAATTTGCTCATCCATTTAAGCAATGATCTAGGTATGATCTAAACACTTAGTCCAATATTCAATATTTTACTTATCCATTGTTCAATAATCATCTAAATAATGTCTCAGCACATCCATATTGGAATGAGGGCCAGATGGAGCTTAGTAGTAATATAGAATAAAGAAACATGGGGAAATGGGAGGTGAAGCTTCAACAAAATAAAATGGAATTTCGGATCAACAAAATTAAGATTTTATGCAGAATGATTTGGGAAAAAAAATGAAAGAAGATATGAAAAGGAAGAGTTTATGGCAAAAAAGTTATTTACATCTTCTAAGAGAACAGTACGCTGGAGCTTTCAAGCGGGAGAAGAACAAGTCAATTGAACTGAAATTTCTGCTATCTAATTATGGTGACCTGGGATTTCAAACTTGAGGAGGACAAAAAGGAGGAGGAGAATGAGAAGGATGCACACATAATTTTTTTTTTGTTTATAAAATGATACTGAATCATTATGGCATGTCGGCACCGTACTGACATCAGGAACTTTTTGTGCATTTAGTCTCTTATATTGTCTTCCGAGTGATGAATATCTTTTTTTCTATTATTTGAGTTAACTTTGATCGTTAGAAACTTGATATTTTTAGGAAATGATTTCTTTCCTTATTTCCCCTTGCAAGCTTATCTTCACACTACTAAAAGTATACTACCATAACTATTTTAGTTTTCAAATTAAAAGGTTTAAAGATGTGTTTAATATAATCGAAATGCTATTATATCCTTTAAGAGAAGTGCAGTATATGAAGTAGGATGGTTAAAAAGACACCGCTATATGGCAGCATATAAAGAGTCACATGTTTTCTATTATTGCAATGTACTTAGGCTTTCTATAGTTTGAAATACTTTTCAAAATTTACAATAACAGATAAAGTACATGTTGATCTGAGCTACGTATAATCCATGGAGAACTACAATTTTACAAGCTTGACCCATTCACCACAGTTTAATAGTTCAAGCATGTACTATTTAAGGCAATAATTTTGGACTTATATTATTAATGAAATTGGATTTAATCTATATTAGCATCTAATCTAGTCTATATTGATATCAAACACCCATTTTATTTTTATTTTTTTTTGGAAAGACAAAGTACTCATGCACAGCAAGTATGAACATAGCCAAAAAAGTCAAAAAGAAGAACATCCCCAAATATATGTGACATTTCGATCATCTCAGTCCATACAACCCCTCCAATGTGCTTGACAACAAAAGAGACTATCCAATTGACCGCACTATTAGCCTCACAATAGACATATCTAATCTCGATTGAGAAGCATCTCCAAATGAGGTGCCAAGTATTACTAAGGAGGGGTGAGCAGCACCGACCCTGTGCTGCTTTTGCAACCAACTAATAATGGTAGCCAAATCGACCTCCACAACCTGCCTCTTTACCTGTAGCCGCTGCCTTGCAAATGATATACCAGCCCATGCAGCCCGCAACTCCACTGCAGGGACGGTATTGTCAAGGAGGTGACATCCATCGGCTACCACAAGTCTGGAGTCAGGACCACCAATGATGAAACTTGCACCACCTCAGAGCCTCTAACACTGCCATTGAAGTTGACCTTAGAGAAACTCGGGAGTGGGGGCTTTCAAGTAACAAACATCACATGGGTCACTGTCTGAGTAGTCAGAAAGTCTCAAGTGTCCCAAGTAACAGAGGTCAAGCCTGTCGATAATATGTCTATAATCTCCCCAACTTGCACCAATGCCTTCTCTCGGCTAAATCTCGCAGGCTACCAAACACCTCAAAGGTGCCCATGTTCCTAATAACCAAATGTGATAAGCGATGTACGCCGCTCTAATTCCCAATCCTCTGGATGAGTCACTCTGCAAGCTCCATCGCAGCCCTCCAAAAAGCTAGGCTGGCTTGTAAAGGCACTCGCCACCCGAGAGAGCCCCGCTAATGTCTATACATGCCAGGCCTTGGGCACAAAATAAGACATGGTCCACCATCTCATCATCACTACGGTCGCTTGAGCAAGACAAAGGAATGTCCATACTCTATTATGCAAAATTGCCTTGGTTGGAAGTCGGTGCTAGGCCACTTTTCAAAGAAGGAGACGGACCCTCGGGTGGACACGAAGCCTTCAGATCCATGCTCCATCCATCCTCCTGACTGTTTTCCCTTGAACATCTCATAGAGGTCTCTTGTCACTATCCTTGATGTGCAAGCAGAGCTCTAGACTCTAATATATGAACCACCGAAGACAGGACAGCAGTGGCCAATACTCTCTCCACAGGTGCCGACCCAAAGAGCTAAGATACCACGTCAACCCGCCATGCATATCCCCCCGACTGGAGGAGATCCACTACCTGCATCAAGTCTGAAGTCTCCATACTGATGTAAATTGATCAGTGATCAATGGACATGTCAGTAATCTAAGGATTATGAGTAAGGTTGATATCTCGTCCATCCCTCATAATCTATTTGACACATTCATAAATCATCAGGACCCACAGACAAATCTCTTTTCATATAAAGGAGTCTCTTTGACTAGCATGGGTATCAATGTCAGTACTCTAGGAGCCATACTTAGCTTTGATCACCTCACTCTAAATGCAAATCAACTGAAGATCACATGCCAAGCAATCTAAGCCTTACGTCTCGCCGCAAGAGATTGAATGCCCAATCTCCTCCTCTCCAATCAGCTCGTAGACCACATTCCACACCGGAAGGTGGATTTTACCACCATGCTAGTGTGATCTTCATAGAAAGTACCTGAATTATTGCTTATCTTCGTCACCACTACTTTCGGAATAATCATGTTAGACATTATATAGATAAAAATCAAACTAAGTACTGATCCAACTAGGGTGGCCCTACCCAAACACGGGCTTCAAATACTAAATTTTAAGCCTTTATGCTAAGCCAATGTACCCCGTGACTTTGAGTGGTGCAGCCCAATTTACTGGCTCAGGCCTTCAAATATCCTCATAATTTTAATTATTTTAATTAATACAATTTAAATTAAATGATTTATTTATTTGTTTATTTTATTAGCTGAGTTTTTGATGCCTGGGATATCCTGTTTGTATAGAATCAGCAGCCAATCGCGTACTTACTGCACTGGTGTGTGGACGGCTACCTGCTCGTCCTTCACCAGCCATAAGCTGTCTCCAGTTTTCCCGTCAGAGCCGCGTCACCTGCCGTCGATCTAGGTCGCAACGGATATAAATATAGCAGCATCCAACAGCACCCTGTAGCATGCGCTCTTCCGCCGTCTCCCCCTGTCCCGCTGTTCTCCCTCCCACCGCTGGCCGCGCCTGCCGCCAGCCCGTCGCCTTCCGGCGATCCTCCGGCCGCTGGTTCCGGCGAGGTCCCTTTTGGCGGTGAGAAAGATCTCCCTCCTCGCTCCGAAACCCTCCGACCCTGCCGGAGACCGATCTCGGCCATGGCGTCCGAAGCCATCTCCACAACCGCGGTGGCGAAGGGGAAGCAAGAGCTTCTGGTCTTCGAGAGCGAGGAGGAGCTCGCCGTGTCTCTGGCGAAGTACACGGCGGAGCTGTCGGAGAAGTTCGCCCGGGAGAGAGGGGCCTTCACCGTCGTCCTTTCCGGTGGGTCTCTCATCAAATCCCTCAGGTATCGAGCTTGGATCGTCGTTTCTTGGGAAATTTTTAGGGTTTCTTCGATCTGGTATGTGAAAAACCTCTGAAATTATAGGAAATTGGTTGAGCCTCCGTATCTGGAATCGGTGGATTGGACAAAGTGGCATGTCTTCTGGGTGGATGAGAGGGTGGTTCCGAAGGACCATGCTGATAGCAACTATAAACTAGCTTACGATGGGTTTCTTTCTAAGGTATATAAAACCCTACAATTTTGATTTTTTCTTTTCCCCTGTTCTTTTCAAAGGATGTATTTTGAATTGCTAGCTTATGATGGTATTTGAAAGGCACCAACCATAAACATATCCTGCGTGATCACCAGTCTCACGGCAAGGGTTCTGCCTGACCCCAAATGCAACTAGGACCAGCATTGGTATCAAAGTGGGGCTGGAAGAAGATAGTGCACATCAAATTGCATTCTTTTATTCCGATCCGTTCATTTAATTTTGAGAAGTCTATTTTTGTGCAATGTCCACAAAAGTAGTTTCTGTTGATGGTTCTAAAGTAGAGGAACTAAATGGGGTTAGCTATTTCATTTGGAAAAGAAGAGTGTCTTATTTACCGATACATGATAAACATATTATGTCATTGTCATTGAAGAACCTTCAGATGAAATCCCCAAGAAACAAATTGAAAAATGAGAGGAGAACAATGAGTTAGCTAAGGCTGTTCTTTGGAGCCACATGCAGGATGCTTTAATTCTCTTCTTTGAAGACACAAAGATGGCTAAGGAAATTCCTAGTGCCTTGGAGAAGAAGTATGGAGGAAAACCTGAAACTTATATACAACTTTTACTTGAAAAATCTAATGGCCTAACCATGTCGGAGACTCAAGTGTGGTGGATCATGTGAATCATATGGCCCTTGTTGCTAAGGATTTATTGACTGTAGCAAATCCTATGTCTGACAAAATGCAAGTGTCCACTGTACTTAACAATCTTCCTCTATCTTGGGATTCCATTGTCACGATGATAAATTGTTCTGGTCAAAATTTGACTATAGACACTTTACCAGTTGTCCTAGCACTTGAGGAAAGAAAGAAGTGTTGCAAGCGCATAAACCCTATGGTTGTAGAAGAAAGTGGGGGACACAATAAGAACCAAAAAAGGCATAGAAAGGCAAAGGAAAGCAATTCAAGTATGGAAAGAAAAAGGACATGAAAGGAGCATGCTTCAGTTGCCGTGAGAACTAGGCGGTTTCTCCAAAACAGGAAAGAACTAGGATGACACAGTAAAATCTGAAGGATGACTCTAAGGAAATGGTACTCACTATGTCAAAAGCCATAGTTGATTGGTGGATCAACTCCATGGCAACAAGGTACACGTGCAAGTCACGGGACAATTTTGTTAACATATATTCATTATCCTAGGAGAGCATAGATTGTTTATGGGCGATAACACCTACTGTGATGTACTTGGGGTTGGTGATTGTAGAATCATGTAATGGTGTTAGTTTTATTCTTCCTGATGTTTGTGTGCACCTAGTATTAGAAGGAACTTCATATCAGTGGATGTACTTGATGAGAAGGGATGTGAAGTGAGGTTTGCCTTCAATTGTGTGACCATTAGGAAAATGGTCATGTTATTATAAGAGCGAAGAATGTCGATGGCCTGTATCTAACTATGATTAATAATAACAACGCATGTATTTCTTCTTACTTGTTTGAGTCTGCTTTTATTGGTCCTTATACATGGCATTTAAGATTAGAATATGTTTATAAGAATAAAATGTTAAGAATGAGTATATAGGATTATTGCCTAACCTTGGAAAAGTGGACTATGGCATATGTGAACCTTGCATTCTTGGTAAAATGACTAAGAGGCCATGTAAGAAAATTAGCATGCTAAAGAATTGTTAGAAGTTATCCATTCCGATGGGTGTGGATTTATGAGGGTTAAGACACAAGGGAATGCAATATTTCATTGCCTTTGTTGATGACTTTTCAAGATTTGGATATATATGTTTAATTAGACATTAGTTTGAAGCACTAGAGAAGTTCAAGGAATACAAGAAAGAAGTTGAGACCCAATTAAGGAGACCTATAGAGGGAATTAACAATGATAAAATTGGTCAGTACATGGAAGCAAAAGAAAATGGGATTCACTATTTAAATACTATGCGATATACTTGGGAACAAAATGGCGTGGAGGAAAGAAGAAATAGAATACATATGGATATGACTAGATCTATGATGGCTTATGCAGATTTATCTCTTAATTTTCGGAGAGAGGCTTTAAGTACTGCAAATTACTTCCTAAATAGAGTAACCACAAAAAAGGTTTGAAGGGGTTGCTATTACTTTTGTCTTGTTTGACAAGAGTGATGGGCCATTTATGCTTTATAAAGGCAAGCATGCACCGCTTTGACCAAAGGCCATATCTTTTCAAACCAAAAGCTAATGACCGTTCCTATCCTCCGCTAACCATTTTATCATTGTTTTAGGAAACTGCATCCTTGTTTCTGAGGAACTATTCCACTACACCAGCTTATCCTACATGAAACTAGCGGTTCTATTGGGCCCATTTTGGGCTTGTCGTCAAATGGGCCAGCCCAATGTTTAAATACGGTCATTTATTCCATCAGAATTAGTAGAAAAGATGCGCACATGTGTGTCGAGAATTGTGATTTTGTTTGAATTTTTTTGTTGTGGCTGCATAAGTAGGTTAAGTAAGATTTAGACTTAACAAAACACCCAATTTGATTAAGACAAGATTTGTACTTTGATTCTAGAACTTGGACCCAACTCAAACATACTCATTATAACATATACAAATCATGCTAAAACGATTCAAAAGTCATGCTATAAGCTATTATGTGAAATAATTGGGCTTAAATTCATCAAGAGTTGCACTTGCTTCTGAAACCTAGAGACTGGATGTTGGAATCTTGGGAAGATTTTCCTTTCCCCAAAAATGCAAGTTGTTCCAATGAAGCTTTTGTTACTTATGTAATTTCAATTGGAATCTGAGCTATGAATTATGCATTTAGTAATCTATGTTTGGTTCCTCCTAAAATCAAATATGGTGTACATGTTGTCCATCTAAAAATCATATTATTAGCTCATGCATGGCACTTCAGAGTTCAGGCAAGGTTGTGGTGAAGACAGGTTACTGGGTTGGTAAGGGAGGGAAGGATGGTATTGGAAGTGAAGCTCATGAAGTCCCTGATGGAGCATAACAAGTTTATACCTGACAAGCTTGTCTTTGACTTGCTGTCAGACCCGACAATTGTCCTTAAATTGAGTAGAATCCAGCAAGTTAAAATGTCAAAAGAATGGGTATATCAAGCACCTTAGATGGACCTTGAAATGAACACTTACCTTGGATGGACTAAATTGTCAATGCTGTGGAACAATTAGAGTCCAAATCATCTAGTTTGGTTTAGGTGGGTCCAAAATCTCTGTCACCCTTAACCATTGTGATGCTGAAAAATTGTGGATCGGGGGTGGAAAGTTTTGTATGAGAGACATAGATGTGTTTTAAGAAGAGGCCAACAAGACAACCGTGACCACCTAGGAAACCAAGGGAAACCAAGAGTAATAGGTTTTAAGATTTGTTCATTTCAAAGGGATAAGATATTAAATGTCGATAATGATGAGGATGACATAAATTTATGTGGAATTTCAAATGTGGGAAAAAAAAGGAGTTGATATAGAAGGGGAAGAGGATGCTATCTGGTTCAAATGGTAAGGTCTTTGGATGTTGATACCAAAGACTCGAGCTTGAGCCTTGTCCTTCCTGGATTTTGGCTGAGATTTCTCCCATCATAGTTCTTAGAGAAAGATATTTGATGTGAGAGGGACTTGTGGAAAATTTAGACGCACATTGTGGAAAATTCACTGGAACTTGTGATGGACAAATTTAATAGCATTGTGGGAAATCTAGATACACGTCAGGTAGCATTTGGTCATATTTCCATGCCAGATAAGGAGGTCGTGCTGTTATGATCTAGTTAATATGGTTCTTGATGGAAACTGATTTGAGTTATTCCCATGGTTGTGGTTGCTTAATTACAGAATACTTTGTGCTTTTTGTAATATAGTATAGATTTGCTACCATCCTATTAGCATTTGATTTATTGTGATCTTGAAACAGTCTTGGTAGACGAACAGCAATAAGCTAAGTAAATTTCCTCTTCTTTGGGGAATTCCCCACACAACAATGCTTTGCTTCAAAAGCAAAGTTTGTTCCCTCTTCTTTCACTCCGGGAAGAACCCATATTTATTCCTTATAGACTTCTAAATTAATTCAAGACATTGTGTTGCCATAGCCAAAGGAAAATCAACTACTTTGAGGCTATCAAACCTCCAAAACTACAGAAATGCTCAAGCAAATTTTGCTGATAGTTTGGGATCAGGGGCAATTACAATCTATAGGCTTATAGACTAGCAGCATGAGTAAGTAAATTATTGCAATCTTTTAGGGCATATATGGCTTGCTGTAGGTGGCCAAAAGTGAAAGAAAGTCAAATCAGAAAATAACTTCCGTGTGTTTGGTTTGGTGGAAGTGGTCCGCAAAATGCATAATTTATGCCTGGACTTCCCAAGCGTCACAGTGAGTTTGCTGAGGGTGGTCCAAAAGTCACTTTTGGCAACTCATAACCTTTACTTCCAACCACCTACAGTGCACCAATCATGCTGTTAAATAGATCAATATTTAACTGCTATCTGAATAGGCTAAAGTAACCTTTAGGGTCCTGTTGGATGTGGGATCATGTTATCTAGTGATGACATATCCCCTCTTCAAAGTTCCTAGAGTAGGTGCGATGCTGGGAATCGATTAACCTTGAATATCCCATTCAATCAGAAAGGTGATTTTTCTTATTTCTCTAGTTTAGGGATAATAATCCATGGTATCCCACAACCTTAAACCCCTTTGATAGCTTCCCTCCTTTATTAGCTTTCTTCAACAGGAAGGAGATCCTACCATTGGGATTTCCAGACATCCTAACAAGCCTGTAATGGTGTTCTATAGTAATGCCAACAGAGGTCCCTACACACCATAGCAGTCATCATAACCTTGGCACCTTTTGTCCACTGTGACTTGCCATTTCCTTTACCTGCAAATTATACATCTTGAGTTTTAGCTACTATTGGACTATCCATTTTGAATCTGTCAAGAAAGCACAAGCCTGTGTTTAGCATATCCTTGATTTCTTCAATACAATCAAATCATGAACAAATTTTGGGGTGTATAGGCTTTGAGAAATTCTCCATTTCCGGAGGCAATGTTCTCAGGCTTATCATTGAACTGGAATATTTCTTGTGATGGTGGTAGCAAATGTGACCAAATGTGTAGGCTTCGAGTGATGGTAATAACAAATGACCTGATTGTGTCATTTCATCATCACTGTTGTGTCAACTACTATATTGTTGATATATTGGTTTCATATGAAGATTTGGTGGCAACTATACTTGACATTGTAGATATGAAGGTGCCACTTTTAACTCTGTTTGCCAACACGTCAACTTGTTCTCCTTGTAGCACTTAGTAGCTTAATAACTTTTGGCATTATGGACAATTAAGAGATTTATAACCTGGCCTTGATCTCATCCTTAGGCCAAGGGACATCAACTCCAAAAAAGGTGATCCAATCCATTGTTTTGCTTGCTAAGAGTTTAAGATCTCTTTTCATAGTTGTTCGCTAAAACTGATTGATGGAATTTGGTCCAGACCCTGGGTAGATTCTATTTTAGAACTAAATCACAACCTTTAGAGAACTCTTTTCACAACAAATAAACCGTGAGACTTCTCAATGTTATCATGAAAGAGCATTCTTGTCCATGCGCAAGGATGCCACGAGAATGGTAGGTTCCTCTAAATTTTGGTTAGAGGTGAAGAACTGCTACCCTTGCTAATCTTCTTTTTAAACATAGGAATTCCACCTTACATACCAGGTATTTTGAGTAGCTGTCCATGCTATGAATAATGGCATGTCATTACACAGATCAGCAAATGTGTTTAAAATTTTATCATGTTTCAAACCTGCTTCAGGCATCAGCTGGATTGTATTGTAGGACCTCAAAATACTGCTTGACTGAAGGGTATAAACTAGCTAAACATGAGCGAGTTGGGCCTAGCTCTGTTTGGCTCAAAATTAAACTATACACAGATTGAGATTGAGACAAGCTAGAAATACTTGGCTTGAACTATGCTTATTTAATCCTGAGCCAACTCAAGCTTGCTTTCTTATGTTCAAACTTTCATGTTAAATGTGCTTGTGCATGCTTAACTTGCTTCCATCTAGGGTCAGATGCACTGTGAGGAGTAGTGGAGGCATTAAAAGATCGGAGAAAAGGGGAAGGGCAACTGTTGGGCAAGGGCTGATGGCTTTATGTGATTCTCAATCACCAATAAAAATAATTAAGAGGATGTAAGATTTTCATCAGACTTCCAGGAAGTAGGAAGGAGAGAGAAGGCATAGTAGGTTATTGAGCCAATGACTAGTTTGCAAGAATGCGTGCTTCCTCTTCCAGACACCATATCCATCCTTTCTTGCTGGTGTTTCATCCTTTCTAAATCAAGCCAGTTGTTGTTTGGAGATGGTGTGCCTTTCTCGACAGCCACTAGAACTGAGACCTAGAGAGAGGCAGAGGAAAAAGAGTAGAAGATGATGGCACTGCCATTGCTGAGAGAGCAAGAGAGGATAATGGCGAGGGCTTGTACATATATTCAACTTATGTCTTTCCCTAAATTCATTGCTTGAGCCAGTTGATATTTGTCTATTGGCCGAGTTCATCCTTTCAGGCAAAGCTTCAATAATGTTAAAAATTTATTTTGAAGATTAGTAATATAATCATTTCTTTAGTTTATAGTTCGAGGTATATCAAGCTCCAAATCCAAGTGAGCTGATGTTGAATAGAAGCTGAACACAAGCTACTCATGAATGGTGCACCCATTTGACGGTCCTATTCAGCTGTTTCTTGAATCTACTTGATCTTGGCTTCCATCCTCTCAGTTTGGTGCTGCCAAGTATCATCCTTCACAATAGCTTTATTTTCAGTTTAAGCTTGAAGCATGCAGGTCCCATATAAAGTGAAATAGTGTTGCTAGATGAACAACAGGAAATTAAGTTAACTTCTCACCTCGGGGTAGTCCCATACTGAACAGTGGTTACATACAAATAAATAGCCCATTCCCTTTTCTTAACAACATTACCCTATATACTTCTGCTTTGGCTCAATTTCTACCAGGTGAAGTCATTCAAATTCTTAACAGATCCAAGTGAAACCCCTTAAGGACCCTTTGAGAATACTCAGAACCATCTGACCCTGCTGAATTCAGATCAAAACTATTGGTTCACCAAACAACTGAAACATACTACTCCATTTGATCACTTGACTGATTCAAATAGAAATGGAAATAAAGATGATAAGTAGTGTCAGAAGTTTATCAGACTTTGTTCACCATGTTACATTTCATATTTATATTTTGTGCTTTTTGCCTCGATCAGTTCAATTACTGGTTTATTCCATCAGCTGAGGTATGAAATAGAGGTAGAATTTCTGATGAAGTTTTAGAAGATGGTCATAAATCGAATATTTAGAATCTTAGATTGGTGAAATAATTATTGATTCGAAATTCAGTATTCATATGAAGTTGATTGATCTGCTGATTAATTTCATCTATTGGTTCAATATTTTGTTGATTTAGCTAGCTTGTATAGTTTCGACTTCTTTATTCCACTTTTTCTACTTTATTTTTAGTTGTGATTTGAAATCATTTTCTATTGCGTGGCGAATACCAAAGTGATGAGGGATACATTCAATTTACAAATCTGCAATTTTAAATTTTCTCAGTGCGTCATTTCACTTTTTGTGTTTCTACAAAATGGTAGTTGAGAACTGCATTGTGATTCACTGTTTTATTTCTCAAATGATAGGTCCCAATTCCACCAGGTCAGGTTTATGCTATCAATGACTCCTTATCAGCTGAGGGTGCTGCTGGTCACTACGAGACCTGTCTGAAGCAACTGGTTAAGACGGGGTAGTTGCAGTATCCTCAACAACTGGGTTTCCGAAATTTGATCTCATGTTGTTGGGGATGGGCCCTGATGGTCATGTAGCTTCTCTTTTCCGGGGCACCCTCTCCTTAATGAGAACCAGCGATGGGTTACTTTCATAAAGACTCCCCGAAGCCACCGCCAGAGAGAATAACCTTCACTTTCCCAGTAATTAACTCATCGGCATATGTTGCACTTGTGGTCACTGGAGCTGGTAAAGCTGGTGCGGTACATAAGGCTCTAGGGAGTGGACAAAGTTCATCAGATATGCTGCCTGTTGAGATGGTTTCACTTAAGGATGGTAAATTCAGTTGGTTTACAGACAAAGCTGCTGTTTCATTGTTGCAGGATAGAGCGAGTCTGTGATTACGTCAATCAAGGATAAGTTCTATGATAGTAGTTATACTCAGTAAATTCTGCTGGCCAGTTTTATTCAAATGCTCTGAAATATGCCTTGGCATATTACGACTGTAGTTCATGTGCGGAGAATATAAATGTTTAACTTTGCCTTGTTTGTTTCAAATGATGTTATTGGCATTCTCTGCATAAGAAACCACAATTTGCACTTATAGCTAGTTAGCAGGGCCGAAATGGATTGAATATGAATTGGATATCAGTATTCCCTTTTGTATTTGTTTATATTAGGCAAATACAGACACTGATATGGATACAACTAGATGCAAAAATTTATACAAAATATTTGTTTAAATGGATATAGATTACAAATGCATATTTGGTATTGGTGCATATAGGATTTTGAAAGTATAAATATAAATGTGGATATAAGTAGATGGTTAAACTTTGTTACCATAGCGTCAAAGATATTGTTGCGCAAAAGGTAAATTAAGCAATATATTAATATTGTCATTTTTTTTTTATCATGAATGTTATATGTGATTAAATAAGATTACAAATGGAATCGATATTCGAAAATAAATTTTATCATTGTTGTAGTTTTTTTCATTGACGGATATAAATATAGTTACAAATATATGAGTCAGGTGTTTAAATTTGTATACATATTTGAATAGATTTGAATATTTTGAATATAAAATAAATTGAATAGATATTATTCGACCTATTTTATTTTTATTATATATTTTTTAATTTTGGGTAGAGCACTCTTACCATTTAGTGGCACAAATATTAGGAGATTGCAAACGTTGGCTTTAATACTCTAACTAGTTTTGCATCCCAACTATATTATTATGGCATATTAATGGGTTAATAAGATAATGAAAATGTCCTTTACCGTTTCTTCTGACCGAATTAATGGAGTTCTGATCGATTGGACATATTTGATTCCTTTAATTTTTTGGCAGATATCCACTTTGTTTCAAGATATTCTTTGAAATGCTTTTATAGGATATAGATTTAAAAGAGAATATCTATCAAGGCTTTGACTTCGTCTGTGATCTTACGGATGGGAAGTACGTTTGCTTTGAAGAAGAACAAAGTGTTTCCCACCGTAGGTTAAAATCAATATATTATATAAAAACAGAAATACGATGGTTGAGAATCTGTCATGTGTCTATCATCTGAAAATATAAATTTAATAAAATCTCAACTAAAATATATATATATATATATCCTCTCTTTAAATCTCATCATTTGAAATTTGATTTTTTAATTTAAAATTTAAAATTTTTCTCTACTAACCCATCAATTAATATTAAAATTTAAATCAGATTAGATGGATACATATAAATAATAATATAATCTCAATAAAATCTCAATT